>JABAYD010012487.1:0-20262 GCA_014822095.1 Diplotaxis tenuifolia
GGTAGGTGAGAATTGATTAGGGATTTACGAGGAAATGTAGGTGGGATACACGTTTTAATGTTTCGTATTCAATATTTCTCGCGATTTCCTCGCTAAAACGTAGTTCTCGCTTTCGTCGTAAGTTACTAGTAGTAGTAGGCTTCACTACTCTTTTACGAGGAAAAGAAGAAGACACGTAATATCCTCGTAAACGTACGACGGTTTTACGAGGAAAAAATATTTGTGAGGTTTTTACGAGGAAAACAAGAATACCACGTAATTTCCTCGTAAACACGTAATTTCCTCGTAAAGTCATCGTAAATTTACGAGGAAATGGTTTCGTCGTAAATTTTCCTAGTGCAAACCAATCATCACCACAAAATTTCGGACTACTGATTTTATGTTAAAACGTATTTTAAATTAAAAAAAATAATTATATAAATTTTTAATCATAAAAAAATTTCCGCGCTAAAAATTTCCGCGTTTAGAAATCGTGGGTCAAAACCTAGTTTCAATTTTAAAATGCGATTTTCCCAAAACTGAAAAAGCGTATGTTAAGAAGGGCCACAAAAACCGGCATGCATTGCTAACATGAAAGAGTAAAACGGCAGACAAACAGAGTGACTCCTCGTCATCCTCGTCGAGTAGGTAACTTTACTCTCAGTCCACTTATCTTCACAATTGCAAAACTAGATCCACATTTCCTTATCTCTGTCTCTCTCTCTCTCTCCACAGTAAATGCTGTCGTCAATCTCTTGATCCGAGAACAATGGCAACTCTATCTTCGGAGGAAGACGAAGAGTGCTCTTCCGAGAGATGCGGAAGCTACAGCCCCAGCGCCGACGTTAGCTGCCAGTCGGAGAGTTCAAGCAGCGTCTTCGGAGAAGCCTCCTCTAGCCCCCGTAGGTTTTACTTCCCTGCGCCTGTTATGCTCCCGGTCATCGGCGGCAAAGACGTTGTCTGGGATGACAAGATAGAGAAACATGACAGCGACTTATCCGGTAAGAGAGAAAACATAGACATTGCCTTGTATTATTGCTAAATTAGGAAAAAAAGTAATTTAGGGTTTCCTTATTTGGAATAGAAATTGAGATGATGAAGGAGAGATTTGCTAAGTTGCTTCTCGGAGAAGACATGTCTGGAGGAGGTAAAGGTGTTTGTACAGCTCTTGCAATCTCCAACGCCATTACCAATCTCTCTGGTAATAAAGATCTCTTTAAAGGTTTTATTCTTATGTATGTATCATCATCGTTCAACTTAGTTTAATTGAATTACAGCGACTGTGTTTGGTGAGCTATGGAGGCTTGAGCCTCTAGCTCCACAGAAGAAGGCAATGTGGCGTAGAGAGCTTGAGTGGTTACTCTGTGTCTGCGACTCCATCGTTGAGCTCATCCCTTCCACTCAGCAGTTCCCTGGAGGCGGTGGGACATACGAGATCATGGAGACTCGTCCTCGTTCTGATCTCTATGCTAACCTCCCTGCTCTTAAGAAGCTTGATGCAATGTTGATTGATATGCTCGACCGTTTCTCTGACACGGAGTTCTGGTATACTGATCGTGGGATTGGTCTTGGAGACTGTGAAAAGGAGTCTTACGACTCGCCAGCTTCCCGTGGCGGTGGTGGTGGTCGTCCCTCCTTTAGGCAGGAGGAGAAGTGGTGGCTGCCTTGCCCTAAGGTTCCACCTAATGGTTTGTCTGAAGAGACAAGGAAGAAACTCCAGCAGTGCCGAGACTGTGCTAACCAGATTCTCAAGGCTGCATTGGCTATTAACGCCGGTGTGCTCGCCGAGATGGAGATACCTGACCCTTATTTGGAGACATTGCCCAAGGTATATATATGTGTGTGCATGCAGCTTCTCTCCGTTAGCTTATTGAGGTCTTAATTTTTATATTTGTTTAAATTTGTGCAGAGCGGTAAGGAGTGTCTTGGAGAGATAATCCACCAGTACTTAACTGCAAACAAGTTCTCACCTGAATGTCTCCTAGACTGTATTGATCTCTCATCTGAACATCAGACTCTCGAAATCGCCAACAGAGTTGAGGCTGCCGTGCACGTTTGGAGGCAAAAGAAGAAGGGGAGGAAGCACAAGAAGCAGGTAAAGCATAAGCTATCTTCATGGAGTGGCAAGGTCAAAGGACTTGTAAACGACACTGAGAGAAATGAGTTCCTTGCACAGAGAGCTGAGACACTCTTGCAGAGCCTCAGGATCCGTTTCCCGGGTCTTCCACAGACGACGCTGGACATGAACAAGATTCAGTACAACAGGGTAGAATAAACTACACTAGTGCGGCTTTTTTGCTCGTAGAGTGAAATGATATGGTTAACTGATTTTAGAGTGTGTTTTTTTTTTGCAGGATGTAGGGCATGGAGTTCTTGAGAGTTACTCGAGGGTGTTGGAGAGCATGGCGTTCAACGTCACTGCCAGAATAGATGATGTGCTTTATGTTGATGATGCCATGAGAAGATCCGTCTCTGCAGTGGAGTCGCCTGCCTTGTTCAGCATAGGTGGACTCAACGGTCGGCCTGCTGCTCAGAAACCATTCTCTGCACAAAGCTCTCCCTACGGTTCCCCATTTGCTACACCTGCCCTTAGTATAGCATCGAGGAGCCCGAGGAGAGCACCGCTGCTTTACAGGAGTGGCACGAGAGAGAAGGGAATAATGGGTGAATCAGAGAAAGCATGGTCGTATGCTGGAAATCTGAGCTCAAGAAGAGTGACGGAAGTGACACCAGAGAGAGATTGAAGAATGTATATCAATGATTGTAGTCGTAACTTAGTAGCTGTCTGTTGTGAAGTTTATATTGTTTTGTCTGACTAAGATGAGTATGGTAATAGCAACAACGTTTATGACAAAAAAAGACAGTCTCACACACTTCTTTTCCTCTCTCATTCTCGAATGACACCATGACTTGAGAAGGAAGGCCTCACTTTATAACAAGCTAAACATTACTTGTGAAATTTGTTTTTGTTTTGTGTGGTGCAGAAGAAATGGATTGGGGAAGAAAAGGGAAAGTTGGTTTTAGGGAGTTTCTATTTGCTTTCATGAGTCGGGTGGGTCTTGATGACATAAATGGCTATATGAGCAGCTAATTAAGAAAAACAACACTTAAACCCAAAGAGTTCCAAAAATGTTTAGGGAAAATTTGCAAATTGGGTGATGTTTAAGTTACTAATTTGCGAGTTGCTCACCTCCAAATTTATATTTGCTAGTTGGGCAACGGTCCATATAAATTTGAGTGTCAATATCTAAGAAATGTTTTATCAAATCAATTATTTACATCTTTGCTATTCGATTTAAATAAACAAAATAATAGTTGATAATTATATAGCATTTCCGGTTGGAATTACAATAGAAATAAAATACAAAATTTCAATTCTAGATAAACTACTTATCAATTGCAAAGATCTCTTCTTTTCGACAATCCATAATTGCAAAAAGTGTCCAACGAACCTTCCCTTCAATTCACGAAGAACAGTTTACCATAATCCAAATTTATATTTGCTAGTTGGGCAACTGCCCATATAAACTTAAATGTCAATATCTAATAAATGTTTTATCAAATCAATTATTTACAGCTTTGCTATTCGAATTAAATAAACAAATTAATAGTTGATAATTACACGGCATTTCCCGTTGGAATTAAAATACAAATAAAATACAAAATTTTAATTCCAAATAAACTACTTATCAATTGCAAAGATATCTTTTTTTCGACAAACCACAATTGCAAAATGTGTCCAACAAACATTCCCTTCAATTCACGAAGAACATTTTACCAGAATCCAAAATAAGAACCCTAACCACACTTTCCAGATTCAATTCCTTCTTAATTTGCATTTCCAATTCGAACATGGCATATGAATTACGCCCTTGAACGGCGAAACCTGTGTCGACTGTAGGTATATGCTTCGTTGCCGAATAATTTTTTTCTGATTTCTGTGTAAATTGATCAACTTTGAAAATCGGTTGTTGTTATGACATTCCAAATTTCCAAATTTATTTTGCTGATTCTATTGCAAATGAAAATACAGACGATGGAATTGCGAAATCCGGACCAGAGTTTATGGATACACCAGCGGCAGAGCCTTCGTCGCTGCCGGAAAGATTGTTCGCATGCAACTGTTATCCAGATAAACCGCGGCTGAACATATACTCTAAAGTTATAATCATTGGGTCTATAGTCAAGTGTCTTGAAGGAAAGCCTGAACTCCAGCGACTGTTAGGAATTCAGTTTGGGGGTTTATTCCACTTGCCAGTGGCTCGGTGCTTAAACTCAGCTTAACTCGTTCACTCGCTTGTCAGCTAGACTTGTGACGTTTCGAAAATATGAACTCTGGTTCTTATTTGCCAAAAACCCTCTGAAATTGTCTCTTCGTGAATTCGGTGGTATTACGGTCCTAAAGTGCGATCCTTTCGTTGCTAAAGTTGAGCATTCACATTCAACAGGTGAAGATGAATCAGGGGTTGGAAGAATGTGGGATAAACTTTTTGAAACCAAAGATTTAGACGTCACAATAACAGATGTTTTTGGTATGCTTGAAGATGAAACCCTACCCCTGTGGAAGCGATTGCCACTAGCTCTGATTGCACTTGTAGATGGTATGCTAGTGTGTGGTCACAAACAGTTTCGATTGACCCCTGCGTATGTTGAAATGCTTGAAGACACCGAAGCATTCCTTGAATATAGTTGGGGGAGAGAAGCTTTCCAAACGACTTTATCGAGATTAACACCGGCTGCAGCTGCATCTCCTGCTGATAATGCTAAATCCTCGAAGAAATGCGCATGCGGCTGAAACAAAAAAAAAGCACAACATGTTATGGCTTCGCTTTGGCTCTGCAACTAATGGTTTCAAAGCAATCCCTGCACTTGTTGAGAGAATTTCTGAACCTGAGAAGATGACGAATTTCTTGACAGATCCCGAGGGATGTAACATGTCTTAAAAACTTCTGGATTTCGAGTACATCGTTGAGGTTGAAAACGATCAGGAGGTACAATATAGTGAGACCTTGTTTTCGTTTCAATATAAAGACAGTTGTTTATCTGAAATGTAACATTTGTTTTATGTTTTGATTAGGTTGATGTAAAGTTTTCATTACCAGATGAAGGAGAAGATATTCAATGGGACGACGGAATCGAGGACCCAAAAATTGAGAAGTTAGCTAGTCTTATTCAGAGTGGACACAAATTCAAAGCTGAGGATTTCAGAGGTGGTGATGCTTCCCTTACACCTCTCAAAGGCACACCGGAATACACTGAGCTTGGTGTCACAAAAGAGTGCCGAAAGCCCAGGCGATATTTTCGTAAAGGCTACGAAAAACATGTGTGTGCTTCTCAGCCCCAGGTTGAGGCAGCTCGTCGCAGCCGAGGTGTTGGGAAAAATCCTTCTTCTGCTGATAAGGGCGAAATAAATGAAGATTTGAAAGCGTGGATCTGTGAGGAGCTTAGATCACATATGGAAACATTGCAGGATGGAATTTATTCTTAGTTACATCCCAATGAAAGGTGTTCGAAAGGTGGGGAACCTGGTCAAGCAAAGAAAGGGTTGGGAAAAAAAGGCAGTTGTGCAGTCGTGATGACGGTGACTACGGTGGGTCTCAGAGTAAAAAGACCATATACACCAGTGTACATGGGTTTAGCCGCCAAGAAACCTTAAGGAATGCCAATGATGTTGGGTCTGAGCAGACAACGTCTCACCCCCCTGAACCTTTCCAGCCTTGTAATAGACCAACCGCTCAAATACCTATCCCACAACCAATACGTGTTGAGGAGAGCGAGGTAAAACATTCAACTATTATAATTATTTAAACTGACAATCTTAGGTGCAAAATAATGTAAGGTGTAGAGACTTCTTATGTGTACATCCATCACTGACTGTACACCAAGTTCAGCTGTACTGATTTCTAATATTTGGTGTATTGACTATGTACAATTCATCTTATTTGGTGTACAGCCCTTTCTTATGTAGTGTACAGTCCTTCTTATACGTAGCCATATTAATATCTGCTGAATAATTTAGGTTTCTACCGCGGTTAAGATTGTCTTTTAAATGTCAACATCTTATCGTCATGGGGTCATCGCAGTGGAAGAGGTTCCGAGGAGTGGGCTAACACTATTAGCTCAGGAGGTGGTAAATGCAAGTGGGGCTGATAATGTTGTCGAAGACATTGAGAAAGCCTCTCAGAGGGAGGTTAATGATGTTGACGACAGTATAACTCTTGTCCTTGTGGCACAACCCACAGCTTACGTCCACACAGCCGACGAAAAAGAGACAACATCACCTACAAACTCTTAACAGTACAAGACACCACATGAGAATGCAACACCACCGAAATCTCGTTATAAGACAAGGTCCAGAAAAATCGAAGTATCTCTACAAGTTTACCCCTAATAGAGAGGCTAAAAACAAACGTATACCGAAAAGATCAATTAAGATTGGTGGAGTGTACACCCCATACAAGAGATTGAAAGACCTTATCAATAGCTGCAAAAAAGGAATCTATACGCCATTAGCTTCCGTTGATGCAGAGAAGTTCAAAGAGTTTAAGAAAATACTCGGAGAGAACACCAATCCGTAAGCATTGTTTGTAATAATTGTTTGGGTAACTATTTAAGAATCTTAACAGGAAATTTGTTATTGTGACTGAGGTTGTTGTCTCAAATCAATTATTTATGGCATTGGCGAGGCCAACTAATTGGGTCATCACCGAGGTATCGTAATGCAGGTTTATGTACTTTTGCGTTATAACCCGATTTGACATTTACCAAATGTAAGATTGTTTGAACATATTCTGTAGCACGTTCAAGTTCTAATGAATATGTTGTTGAGGCGGCATGGGAAAAGGTACCTGAAACAGCGGTGCGTACTTCTTGACCCCTACCCTATAACGTGCATACTGGCAAATGTCGGTGAATTCGAGGCAGCGGCAGACAAGTTGGCATTCGACTGGGGTGGTCCTGCGAGATTATTCGTAACCAGAAAAACCCAAAAAAGGAATTTCAAGATGGAGTTATTGTGCGATGTTGACATGGTGTATGACCCGATGATGGGAATCGATCACTGGGTGGGCCTTGTAATCGACCTGCTCGCCAAAACAGGTGGTGATCTTGGACAGCAAGATAGTTCACAATAAAAGTGAGGATGAAGTGTTCGAACACATGTCTCCCCTACTTCGTTCATTGCCTTATGTTTTAGTTGTGTATCTTCCTTCAGACTTGTGGCCTCGACCTGGAGAAGATGGTTGTTCATTTACCTGGACTCGGCCGGATAACATATACCAAAACGAAAGATCTGGGGACTGCGGACCGTGCGCAGTCATATTCCTTGAAATGCATGCAGCGGGATGCACCTATGATGACATGGTGCAGATCGATGAAAAAACGATAAACAAATTCCGTGAGAAGTACGCGATGGACAACTATGAAGAATTCATCGGGAAAGCCAAAGTGGTGAACCAAGGGTAAACAGAGGGGAGTGGGATGAGTTTTGGTTCTTGCAGTGACTCTGTTAATATATAAGCATCAATTTGATATTATGAAAACTGAAACGTAATGTCTTTGGACTTTAAACCGTTAAAGTACGCCACTGAATGAGGGTTAACGTTATAGTGAAGGTCAACACCCAAAGGTGTACACTTCTATGGTAAAAACATAAAGGTGTACACTTCAAAGGTGTACACCAAGCTGTACGCTTACGCTATACACCGTCGTATACTCAAACATTTTCTTAGGATGTGAACCTATTCCAACACGAATTTCACCGCAACTGAGTGAAATATATGTGATTTAATGCTTAGAAGGTCAAAACCTAAATGTGTACACTTCAAAGGTGTATACCAATCTGTACACTTAGGTTGTACACCATCATCAGATCAATTTTTTTCAGAAGACGTGAACCTAAGACAACACGAATTTCGCCGCGGCTGAGTGAAATATATGTGATTTAATGCTTAGAAGGTCAAAACCTAAACGTGTACACTTCAAAGGTGTACACTAATCAGTACACTTAGATTGTACACCATAGTTATCTCAAACATTTTCAAAGGACGTGAACATAAATCATAAAAAATCTTCATTTTCCAAGGAAAAAAGTAAGAAATGACGAAAAATATGCTAATCCAAAAAAACAAAATTGTTTTTAGCTAACCTTTACTGTATGAATTAATGTTGACGTTGTTTGGACACGTGGTTTGTTTTAGTTAATTGAAGAAAATTCAATAAAAAGTCTAAGTTCGACAAGAAAGTTTCATACTTTCTATTACCATATGGTTTAATTCAGTTAATTGAATTAAATACAATAAAAAGTCTGAGTTCGACTAGAAAGTTTCATACTTTCTATCACCATAAGTTATTATTCAAAGTGACCATTAAAATTATGGTTAATAGCTTCTCTCGCACACCACACCTTTTCGAGTTCTTATTTAATTAGAACAAAAATCACTTGTTTTTCCCAACTCCTCTTTTTTCGGCACAAAAGTTTTTCTCAAACATCTCTGATAAAATACTACATTTTCCCATTCAATCTTTGCTTGGAGAAATCCAGGCCATAGTGGTTGAACGCGTTGCAAGAAACTCATTGAAGGATCTCTAAACTTAGAGTGACATACAACTCGATGAAGACGTTGACAGAGAGGCGTATGGTTTTCATTATTTCGATGTTTTGGACTTTCCATGGTGGATCTCTATGCCACGAAATATGTTGGAAACTTGCTTTGAGAGGAAAATTTGAGTACGCTTTACTTGCAGGGGGTGCAGTATTTTAATACCTTTGATCTTAAAAAAGATGGACTTTCCTACTTGATGCAATCTGCTAATGGAGGGTATGAGAGAGCCATGTATACCTACGGCGTTACACGGAAGATATATTGGGATGACGACCAGTATTTAACGCGTTTAAGTAGGGATTTCGTTGGTAGGGTTGGGAAAGTAGTGAGAGGTCTACAGTGGGATTGGAGTTTGACTCATAATGATTTGTGTCTGACGAAGAGAGACGTGTTTATGGCCAGTGAAATACCGATGTTCTACAGTTGTGAATGTACTCCTATAGTGGAGAAAACTTGGGTTTTATGGCACATTGAAAATAGCAAGGGAGAGAACATGTGCAATCGATGCTTTTGGATCAAAGAGCTTGGTCTATTCTTCCGTGATTTCGAACCGATCTACCCTTTCAGGGATAGTAGGCTTTGGTGAGGAGGAAGCCAATGTTTAACATTTGCAGTGTTTTCCAACTTTTCATCTAATCTTTGTCGTAACTATTTTCACATTTTCATTTTGACCATTTTCTCGTAACTTTTCATTTTAATGATGCTATTTGTTATATCTCTAGCCATTTAATAGAAACTTGGAAGTAGTTGTGGATGTGGTCCCCTGATCATTAAATTATCTTTTAATTGAGCTAACCTTTAACCTAAGTTAATAAAATTAATAATTTAGCAAATTATTAGACAAAGTCGTTAGATGGGCTTTTAAAGTGCATAGAGCCGTTACCATTTTTTCCTATTTAAAATCACTCAGTTGTAGTGTATTTGCAACAATTCCTAAACTTGCTTCTTCAAAATAACCCGAAAACTCTTTCACAACAACAAGCTGACGCAAAATGACAGATCCTTACTATGCCGATCTGAAGCAACACAAAAGGGAAAATTCATGACTCGAAACTGTTTCATATGCCCACCACTGAAAACCCAAAAAATGTGCATGTGGCGAACCTATCACTGTGGAAAATGACAACAGTGGGAGCAACCACTACGTTTGTAAAGATTTCAAGGTGATTCTGGGATAGTGCACAACATATCTATTTTATTTGGTTGTAGGACGATGGGTTTCACATCCGACATCCTTGCCTAGCTACAATCGAGGAAGAACTGGATGAGTTAAAAAAGGCATATGACGAAGAGATCTCGCTCCGCTGCAAGCTGAGTTAGAGGTAATGTCTCAGGAGATTAAAAAAACTTAAGAAGTTAATTATGGACGGTCAGTAATGTTTACGAAGAACACCTTACCATGTACACCTACAATTATTTTTTTAGTTGATCCACCACTTTGTCCCCACCAACCCCTTCTTCATCATCCTTCCCATCACCCTAATCGCAGTTCCTTAAAACAAAATCACTCCATTCATTGTAATCATAATCTTTCTCATCCTCCTCATCCACTTCCTCAACCTCACGATCTCTTTCATGCACAGTTTTCTCACTTTTTTTTTTCCAGCCACATTTGCATCCGCAAATTCCAAAGAATTTACCTTACAAGCAGCTTTTATTTCTTCTACATGCATCAAGATAGTTGCATCATCAAGCAAATCCTCGTCACCACCTCTCATGGCATTACTAGTAACGACAGTCCCATCACTTACAACTACGGATGTTCTTCCAGCTCCCACAGAATTGACGTTATCATCAACTTTCCCATCCACCTTATCAAATGTGACAAAAACGTTTACCGCTTTGTCCACCTTCATGAACGAAGTGAATATTTTGTAGTCATAATTGTTGGAAGTTTGAAGTGGATATTGTCTTTCACCAGGTCCCGCGCCCTGAAGCCAATATGAGAGCTCCACGATCACAGAAGCTCCTAACAGACCGTATTCCTCTACGATTCTTTCTTTGAGCTTATCAACAGCGGTTATCAACTCCACATCGATTGTCCTCCCCTTTCGGTCCTTGTCAATCTTGAAATCCCAATCACCATTGCAGTACTGAATCCAATAACCAGCCATAACAGCGACGTAGGAATGATGAACACCTACAAAAATATTATGTTTAGAATAACATAATCAATCTAAATAAGTAATAAATGAAGATTCCTTAAACAAACTCCTAACTTCCGAACACAATATCTGCAATAAATGAACTTAGCCTTTACTACACCGTAATAAATGATCTGATGTGCGGTTAGCATATGCAATCTTTACCTTCACTACTTATACAACCACTAACAGCCCTAACCTTCCCTTTCTCGTCATAATTGTTGATGCTAACCATAGCACCAAGTTTTACTAATTAAATAGCCCTACTTCACCAATGTCTACAACAAAATCGACTAAATCAGCACTTTGTGAAAGAGATAGGGTTAGTCGTTTTTTTTGGACAAAACAACCTAAAGTGGTAATTAATTAATATTATTAACCACATTTAATGCTCTCCAAACCAACTGGTCAATGTGGAACCGTTTTTTCGCGGGTAAAAAACAATGTTTATGACCAAGAAAGTTGGGCAAATCGGCCCAAATAACAAGTCTAAACTCGCGCGTGGTGTACACCATCTCCTTCGGCGATTGACTAAAATAGTTAGGTCTTGTTTTCTTCAGGCAAAATTACATTCGGGGCCCACTAACACTTTCGCAATTTATTGGGCGAAAAGACTGAAACAATCTAACAAATATTATATCTCATAGTAGGTCGCCCAACCAGAAAATTATGGCCCAATCAGCAAATTTCAAACTTAAATTTGCTCATTTCGCTAATTCACCCAAATGTTTACCTACTAATCTACGATTAAGATGATTATGTAAACTTTTTTCACTCATTATTTATGTTTAATTTATGTAAGGATGTTTGCCAAAGGTACAGCTGTGTACATAGGCAATCAGAGCTTGAGTATGTTATACTAGTTCTAGGATGAAGGTTGGATTTTCATTCATCACTAACATCAAGCAATCAGAGCTTGAGTATGTTATGCTAGTTCTAGGATGAAGGTTGAATTTTCATTCATCACTCACATCTGATAGAGACTAGTCTCGAGTAAGATTGTTGCCAAGTAATCTTGAGCTCATAACTTACCAGATTGGGCATGGGCGTCTGAATATTCAGTTTGGATTGGTTCTTCTGATTTTGTGTATTTATGATACAAAATATAAGAACCATTCTTTATAAAAGTTTGATCTGTTTCAGTTTTTTTTTGTCTTTGGTTTACGTTGTAAAACTGTAAGTCGGCTGATATTCAACAAAAAAAGTCGAGTTTACCTTATCTCCTGTTTGATTCATATTTTTTTTGTAATTCAGTAAAGATATCAGCAATTCAGATATATCTATTTTAAATGAATACATTTAAGTAATTTTAATTAATTCATTTTTTGTAATTCATTTTATGACTAATTTTAGATATTTTCGGAGAAAGAAATTTCATGAATAAGTTTTACTTTATATATTTGATTATTTATGAACAAAATATAACTAATATTTATAGATATATGAATTTTATTTTATATATTCATATATTTATTTTATTATTTCTTTTATTTTACTGTGGTTTGAGTATTTAGAATATAGTTGCATGCAGAAATATTTGAATATTTATGATTATACAATTCAATTTGATATCCTTGGTATTTCTTATTTTAGATTCTATAATAGAAGTAAAGAAATATCATGGAGAAACAGAAAGATGAAATGAACCTACACTTGTCGCATTCCAAAATAACATATTTGCTGTTTTTTTTCTAAATTATCATTCAAATAAGATATGATTTGTTAAGCCGGGTCAGGATAAAGCAACCAGCATAAATAAGATCTTATCAAAAATCTTACATTTCTAACTAATAAATCATCTATTGCATTATGCTCTAGATGTAAGTATGAAATTTTCAAAAATTGATTTTTTTTATCGCATTGCTATGTCGTTCACCTATATTGATAAGTTTGACCATGCATGAGGTTCTTCAATCACAGAAATCAAATCCTTATAATCTAATCCAAAACTATTGTGGTAAAATGACATAACATTCTTTTCATTTTCCAACCAAGTCCTTCCAGTTTATATGTAGAGAGGCACTCATATTTTTTGGTTTTTTATACCCATAAGTTGGATTTGTCAAACAGTTCTTTTCGAATCTATCCACAACCACTACATTGCGATGTAGAAATCCAAAAACCATCCACGATACAAATGTTTTATAAGCATACGACTTGTGAAACAATTATATATGATGGTTGTGGCTATAAATAGGAGTTGCACTTGCCTCAACCAAGTGGTCCTATTGTATCAACAACAAACCAAATGGAACACAAAAGCCAAGTGTTTACAAAACGTAATTGAAACGGAGTTCTATATGCTTCTCCAACATTACAAGACCATGTTATTTCATTTCTCTCACGATCACTAGCTTTACTTTCCTTTCTTTTTCTTCATTTCCTCGTAAAAAAAAACAACTTACTCCATAAGAATATCAACTTCCTTATATACTTTCACCTCATCTTCCTTCATTTCCTCCTTAAAAACGTGTGTTTATTTGCTGACTTTTTTGAAGATTAATAAGGGAGTTTTCAAGGCTCCTTTATGCAAATCAATGTAGTAACAAGAGTCAATCCAATCCTAAGTGATCATTGAAGCAATGAGAATACAAGTTGATGCTTAATCTAAGTGCAACCGGTTTAAATGATGAGATTTGTAATAAGTAACAATAACAAGCAAACAAGTAAACAAGTTTTCAATCAATAAGAGCAATATGGACTCATGGATATAGGTATTTGGTTTCAAGTGATTAAGTTACTACCTAGGGACTTCAAGCTTTCAATCAATAGACTTTCTTAAGTCTAGAACACCAAAGTAGATTAGTTTTTTCCCAAGATACTAACCCCTATGTTTAAGTGTAACAAACATCAAATCCCTTTGGTTTATTACACTCAACATGCAATCAAACAAGCCTATTAACTATCTAGCAATCCTAACATCAAATCCCTTTGGTTATTCATGCTAGAGCAAGATTAAGTTGGTTCAGACATTTCATCAAACACCTTTCGGGTGTGAAATGTCTAGAGATCAAGATTAGAGTAGCTAAGTCAAACCCAGCATTAAATACACTTAATCAAGCAAGGAAACAATAGATATATACTAATAATCCCTAGATCATCACTTAATCACTTTAATCAACCTAACCCATGAATCCAAGAGGTGACTACTCACTAATAGACATGATAAACCAAACAACAACAAGTGATTGAAGGTTAATCATGCTTTTTGGTCAAGATAATCAAATAAACACAAGGTAATCAAGATGAAAGAAGGAATAAGATTGAAATTTTCACCAAAATAGGTTTGTGTTTAGATAAAAAACAAGATATCCTCAAGTTTTAGGTCTAGAGAGTATTTATATTAAGCTAGAATTCGCACCCGGGTCAACCCAACAAATCTGAGTCGACCCAACTAAAGATGGATAAAATGTCTGGTCGCGACCAACTCTTCCCCGCGAAGAGAGCCCGCGAAACTCGACCTTCACACCGCGGCCATCTCTTCCCGCGCTACAGCCCGCGAAATAAACACTGGAAAGTTCGTCTACTAAGCTTTGCGACCGTTCTAAGCCCGCGGTGATTGCCCGCGATCATCTCCATCTTGCCGCGACCATCTCTTCCCGCGGCACTTGCTCGCGAATCAACACGGGTTTGTTTTCGACACTTGACCGCGACCTTCTCTTCCTCGCGACGGTAGCCCGCGATCGACTCTCCACTTCGCAAACACCATTGGATCGCGGCAATTGCCTGCGGCTACATCATTTCCCTCTCTATCTTGAACATTTTGTGACTCCTTTGGCTCTAAATCATGAATAGCACATCTCCAAACCTGAAAACACACAAATGCAATGCAATGCAACCTAAATAACCTATATGCTTAGCCTAAATGATGCATATGTACACAAAAACTCAAGTTAAAAACACTAATTATGCAACATATCAACTCTCCCAAACTTGTTATTTACTTGTCCTCAAGTGAACTTTCAAAAACTCATCAAAAGAGAGGTTTGAAGGTGGGAGCTCATAACCAAAAGAAACACTTCTTAAAACTCAACTTAACATCCTAAAGAAACATATCAATTAGCATGAGCATACTCTCTTATTATACTCTAGCTTCTCTAGGCCTATCAAACACTCTTATGCCTTTAAGCAAGATGCATAGCTCATCAATCAACAAGTTCCTTCAACCAACTCTCACATTCATTCATACACACACACACACATACACAAGGTGAAGTCTCACAAATGGGCACAAAATCTCAATCATTTGGCTTGGTGAACAAGAAGGTTTAATGTGAAATGAAAAAAGGTTTCAAATGCATTTTATGGTGGCTTACTCTCAAACATAGGAGCTAGATCATTATGCAAAATTTATCTAAGAAAAGTAGCAATTCATGCATACAATGACTTGTTTTTATCATTCTACCCCTTTCCTAAATGATTTCCAGCTCTAATCTTCATTTCTCAAGCCCCATTACCCAAAAGATCACCCATTTTCATCACTCACCCAATGATCACTCTCTTTCTTTCTTATTTTTACCAACTAGGGACTCTTTTCAACTCTTTTTCACTTAGCTCTTTATCTCTCTTGATAAGGGAGTTTTCAAGGATCATTTATGCAAATCAATGTAGTAACAAGAGTCAATACAATCCTAAGTGATTATTGAAGCAATGAGAATACAAGTGGATACTTAATCTAAGTGCAACCGGTTTAAAAGATGAGATTTTTAATAAGTAACAATAACAAGCAAACAAGTAAACAAGTTTTCGATCAATAAGAGCAATATGGACTCATGGGTATAGGTATTTGGTTTCATGTGATAAAGTTACTACCTAGGGACTTCAAGCTTTCAATCGATAGACTTCCTTAAGTCTAGAACACCAAAGTAGATTAGTTCTTTCCCAAGATACTAACCCCTATGTTTAAGTGTAACAAACATCAAATCCCTTTGGTTTATTACACTCAACATGCAATCAAACAAGTCTATTAACTATCTAGAAATCCTAACATCAAATCCCTTTGGTTATTCATGCTAGAGCAAGATTAAGTTGGTTCAGACATTTCATCAAACACCTTCCGGGTGTGAAATGTCTAGAGATCAAGATTAGAGTAGCTAAGTCAAACCCAACATTAAATACACTTAATCAAGCAAGGAAACAATATATCTATACTAACAATCCCTAGATCATCACTTTAATCAACCTAACCCATGAATCCAAGAGGTGACTACTCACTAATAGACATGATAAATCAAACAACAACAAGTGATTGAAGGTTAATCATGTTTTGTGGTCAATATAATCAAATAAACACAAGGTAATCAAGATGAAAGAAGGAATAAGATTGAAACTTCACCAAAATAGGTTTGTGTTTAGATAAAAAACAATATATCCTCATGTTTTAGGTCTAGAGAGTATTTATATTAAGCTAGAATTCGTACCCGGGTCAACCCAACAATTCTGGCCGCGACCAACTCTTCCCCGCGAAGAGAGCCCGCGAAACTCGACCTTCACACTGCGGCCATCTCTTCCCGCAGTACAGCCCACGAAATAACACTGGAAAGTTTGTCGACTAAGCTTCGCGAAATTTCTAAGCCCGCGGTGATTTTCCGCGATCATCTCCATCTTGCCGCGACCATCTCTTCCCGCGGCACTTGCTCGCGAATCAACACGGGTTTGTTTTCGACACTTGACCGCGACCTTCTCTTCCCCGCGAAGGTAGCCCGCGATCGACTCTCCACTTCGCAAGCACCATTGGATCGCGGCACTTGCCTGCGGCTACATCATTTCCCTCTCTAACTTGAACGTTTTGTGACTCCTTTGGCTCTAAATCATGAATAGCACATCTCCAAACCTGAAAACACACAAATGCAATGCAATGCAACCTAAATAACCTATATGCTTAGCCTAAATGATGCATATGTACACAAAAACTCAAGTTAAAAACACTAATTATGCAACATATCAAAGATTCTTGTTATTCATGTACAATAGTTTTCAACTCTTTCAACGACTCTGATTGCACATTAACAGTCCCAAAATATTACTTATTGCTATAGTCGAACATATTATCTTCCTCATAGATAATGTTTTTGCCTTCAGATGATAGAGAACTAACATAAAGGAGAAACTTGATTTTCCTTGTATGCGCATAGATGATTATCTCTCAAGAGAGTTCTTCATACTCACGTACATGTAGCAACCTCCAACGCGTTTTTTCAGCTTGTACCATGAAAACATTTCGCAACGGTTTGGAATGTTGGAAGCAAAACTACAGTTACGAAGTCCATATCATAATGAAAATAAAAGGGAATCAAAACAATATATTTAAACAAACTAAACATGAATGTATCTAAAAGAAAATTGTTTATGTCAATTATAGTACTACAATGATTTGTTACTAACATGGAAAGTGAGAAATCTAAATCACAAGGCAAAGAATCATTTTCAAAGAAAGTAATTAAAAAAAAATTGTCACTAACATGGATAAATTGGGCAATCTAAGACAAAAATGAAATTAAAAAAAAATCAACAAATGTAAATGGGAATGAAAAGTGAGAAATCTAATTTGATGTTTTTGGACTGCGTAATGTTTTTTAGTTTTAGCCAACGACTTTGTTCACGTTATATTCAATGACTTTAAATTTGGTGTTTTGATGTATTGTTGCTTCTCATAACATAAAATTTGAGTTTCACTTTTGAGTCATGAATATTTGGATCGTTTAATGACTGGTGGTCTACTTTGTTTGGTCATTTCAGGTGTTTCTAACCTAGATTCATGAATAATCCAAAATATGTGGAAATTTTGTGTAGTTTAGATGATACCTTTGTTAACTTAAGTGTTAGTAAACTATGCTTGTATGCAAGTCTTAGAGACCAGGTGTTTTAAAAGTACAACAAAGAGAGATTTAACTGCGTAGAAGGCGGTGAAGGAGGGGATACAATGAAGATAAAAGAATATACCTTTTTTGGTGGAGATTTTAAGACTGCTTTAAACGGCTTCTGATGCAACCAATAGGAACATCGTTACATGTGTTTCAAGAGTACTGGGGTATCAAAAAAGTAAATAGGTTTGAAATAATTTTTTATTTCATAGATTTTATTGTTTTTGTGTTAAAGTGTTTGTTTCTTCGCAGGGATACATCTATCGAGGACCCACGAGTAACAATACTAAGTATTGTGGTCTTCACGCAGTTTGATTATTGATGCATTTGTGATAGATAGAGAACTAGGGTCCTGGTACAAGTCTAGCAGCGGTAAACATCTCCATGATGAAGATTACATCATGGTGTCTCTCGATTATGAGAATGAGAGAAGCGAACCAACATTTAGTATTAGAGACCGAGAGCGAGGAAAAAAAATGCATTTTATGAACTAATACACCTCATTAGCGACTTTGTATATCCCAATATGAAAGCCAAGTAAAGGAAGGAAAATAGATCAAAAGATTTGACAAGAGAATCTTACTTTTAACCAAATGATGACATAATAGTCAAAGGCTTTTTCCACAAGTAAATTGTCCCTTGGAACTGCAATTAATAAAGAGAACCAATCCATAGCTAAAGCATAGTTCATTTTGTACAATCAAGAAAACCAATCCATGATCATTAATAAAGAGATTCAGGAAACCAACATCAACTTGTGCAAATAGAACTCTGGTTGACCAAAACGCACTAGCGCTAGGTCCCCAACCAGGTGCCACCCCATGAGCTAGTCCACCTCGTTTGTATAGCTAAATGGATTGCACGATGGGTATTTTCTGATGCAATCGAGTCTCAAAATAGATCCAGACTTTTTGAGCACCTTTCATCTTAGATCTAGCTGGTTATATTAGATTTTTGTTGATTCTGGATCGATTTATATCTCAGTAGGCCAGTAAAAACATATTTATTGGTCTGGAGAAAACATGTTAAACAATATAGACAATCAGACTCATCCCTATTATAAGCCAAGTAAAACACAAGTTTTAAACCACAAGATATGTAACAAATTTTGGAGCTACATTACATAGAATGTTAGTGGGTCAACTGGCAAGTTTGACTATGAGTTAGCATATCCTTTTATTCTATGTTCTCTTTGTCCATCAGACTTCCTCTTAAAATCATACAGTGATTTAACATTTATATATATTAGCAATTTCATATGGTTTAGTGTTACCACCTATCCTTCCGATCTATATAAATGCCATATATTTGTAACTCACATAACATATATCTTTTCAAACATAGAGAGTGGCTCTAAAGGCAATTCACATAACATAACCCTTGTTCTTCAAATAGAGATTGTCTCTTAGAACACACAAAAACTCCATAAAGGAGGAACATTTGAAAGAGTATTTTCCACACGTCTGCAACGACCGTACATGTGTACACAATAGATCCTACTCAAATCTGAAAATTGACTATTTTTTATTATTATTTTTTCAAAAAAATAACCAAAAACAATTTATGGATCCTAAGTCATGGCTTCTTTTGCGTGTGGTCTGGGCCGAGTCTGGCAACGATTTAAAAGAAAAAGAAGAAGCTTATGCAACCTTTGGAATAAACTTCGGCACCCATAGGCACACTTACCAAAATATTGGTTATAAATTTCAAATTTTATAGTTTATATATATATATATAAACACTAAAATTATATTTTAAAACTATTTCAGTTCTTAAAATATATTTATAACTATCAAAGCACCTATAGGCACAACTTACTAAAATATTAACTTTCAAATTATTTGTAGTTTATATACAGGTATAATTATAAACACCAGAAGTTATATTTAAAAACCTATTTAAGTTCTTAGAAGATATTTATAACTATCTAAATTTTAGTTTCCGTCCTAGCGGACTTTCTCAATAATTTCAGAAATACACATCACATGACACCCGGATACAAGGATAGGTACATGAGGTTAACACAGAACATTTTCGATACCCCTCTCCCAGTCCGCTAGTGTTCAATATAGATCATTACCCAATAATATGTTAAGAGTTTATTGGAGTTTCGATGTCTCATGAATAAAATAATTGTCATACAATAAAATCATCTAAGCTTCAATCTGATCTGCGGAAGAAAGCAACAAGTACATAGCTGGTCAACTATATATGGGTTTTCTTCTTAAGCATCGTTAGACCATCTCCAATGGTCTACTTCACCATTGGAGTCCTTAAGTGTATTTAATTAATATTCTACCTTTTTGTATAGTTAAGGATTGTTATCAAAATTTTAAGTCCAATGGTGTTATCCAATTAAGAGTCCTTAGGAATAAAAAAATATTAAAATTAAAAACAAGTAAAATTAAAAAAAATTTATTACATAGTTAAAAATAGAAATACAATAATTATTATTATGCATTACCAAATTTGTTCCAAACACTTTCAATTAAATCATTCTTCAATTGTTCATGTAAACGCCTATCTCGAATATGAATCCGCACGCCACGCATATACTCGAGATGTGGAGACATGTGCGAACTAGAAGAAATATTCACCCGTGAACTTCTTGGCACGACTTCTTCTTCAAAATCAGTTGTGTTGAACTGAGTGTACCCATCTCGCTCATTTTCA
>JABAYD010012492.1:0-32609 GCA_014822095.1 Diplotaxis tenuifolia
ATAACCAAAAGTTGAAAATCAAAAATAGAAACTTAAAACCTAAAAACCAAAATATAAAACCAAATTTAAAACTAAAAAAATAGAAACTAGAAATTAATGTAAAACAATCATTACCATAAATTTTGGATTACTGATTTTATACTAAAACATTTTTAAATAAAGACAAAAACCAATTATATAAATTTTTAATTATAAATAATTTCCGCGTTTGAAAAGCGCGGGTCAAAATCTAGTTTACTCTTTATGTTAACCTCTTTCTTTTTAAAAATATAACATTTTCATATTTGGTGTAAATTTTCACATATTTAGTTTGATGATCAATGTATACGGAATATCTGTTTACAGCATTGGTGGATTGCGATACTCTTCACGAAGGAAGGAAAAAAATTGAAAAGATTTTTTTAAAATAAGACATTTGTACTACATATTATTTGCATGGAAGTCTAGTTAGAAACTACAGTTTGAATCGCCATCATGAAAAAATAGAAATTTTCTCAAACAAAACATAGAGTAATAATGTTAAATTATGTAACTACATAAATTTGAACCAGTCTATTACTTTCAAGTGTTTATATGGTATTAATGAGTTTGTTCATATATATTAGAATTCCATCTTATTTTTCTTTTTCTTTTTCTTTTTCTTTTTGATTCTTTTTTTGGAGAATCCCATATAAACATCTTTTATTGGAGGTGCTTTTATTAAACCTCTTTGTGATAGAGCGGCTTTCGTGGCCTTCAGAGAGTTCTCTATTGCATCACAAAGCTTCTGAGGACTTGGTATGGCTGTAGAATCAACTCCTACCGAGATCACCATCTTTTCCGCATAACTTAGGGAATGTAGTGTTAATGCCTATTATAAACGTAAAAGAGAATATTAGTATATGAGACAATATGAAATTAATGAGCATATAAATTCGCTTTTCTGCTACTTGTATACGTACATGAGAGTGTCCATAGACACTTGGAGCAATGTAGGCAATGGGGTGGCCGTAGAAGTTGATTTCATCCATAGGGCCGATCATGTTTGAAATGACCGTCGTCGTATTCGAAAAAAGTCGTTCGACTAATATTGCACCTACCTACAAATGACAAGTTAGTCTACCAATATTTCGTTTCCTACCAATAATTTTGAGCCAAGTTACTCAAATCAATTGGTATACCTTTGCTCCAAAAATATTTAAGACGAATTTTGTACTTGAATACGTCAAAGAAGCAAGAAGTGAGTTCTTTCTTCGATCCATATTTGATTTAGCCTTCCATAGATACACCAACGCATCGGTTTCTGAGCCTGTAGAAAATGGGAAATAGATAGAACCGAAGTAGTTTCCCCATCTGCATTTCGAGTCCTTAGCCATCATATCTGCCAATGGCTACATACATGAATTTGCCTTGTTTCACAAATTTTGTTTCTTTCTATACGTGAACATATGTTAATCAATTTTGTTGTGTAGATTTCTTACATGAATTCCAATTTCTGGTCTTAAGTTTACTAAAACACATGCGGTAAGTCGTATTTTACCTGGAAACTTGTTTAGATAGCCCGAAAGAGCGGCTTGTGTAACTCCGAGCAGGACATCATTGATAGTCTAGTAATAAACACAAGAAGAATAAAAAGAGAAACCCTAAAAGATAGTTACTTATTAGAGATTCTCCTACGAGGGGAGGAGCACAAGTTTTTCAGCATTGTTTTATTAAGAAAGTGAAAATCTGTCACTTGTCACTTGCATTTTTAATTGGTTAGATAGTTTTTTAATTTATAGAATAATTATATTAAAATATTAGTATTATATTAGTTTAATACTTTATAAATATATTATACCAATTGAGCTGCTCTTAGCTCATATATCAATAAACCAATTCAAAAACTTACCATTTTCATAACTTCTTTTATGAGTCTAATGTCATCCAACGAGATAATGCGGTGACAAAATTTCTTCGGATTACTCTGAACACCCATATCTCCTTTTAGATGCGTTTTTGTATCCTTCAAGAACAAAGCAATCGCCAAGGCCAGCAAAATATCCACGAATGTATTCCAAATCAATCTCACTAATGAGAAAACCTCTTGTACCGACCTTATAAACAACCATGAGGTTTTGTTGTTCGGCACCATTTTACGCCGTTTAAGAACATGGGTAGTAGAAGCAGTGTTCCCCTTTGATGTTCTCTGAGTGCATGCGATTAAAAGAGACATGAGTGATGTTCCGTCTCCTAATGAATGGTGGGATCTTATCACACAGACAGCTTCTGCATCAGATGTTTTGACGTTGAGGATGTGAATGTCCCATAAAGGTTTTGATTTATCAAGATGAAGCATAGTGAGACGTGTAACGTAGTCCTCAACGTAACTTTCTCCATCTACGCCGATCTCGTTCGAGTCCATTTCTACTATAAAGACATGCTCTTCTACGTTGACTTGAGTCTTAACCCAACTCAAGCCATCATTTGACTGTGAAAATTGAAAATAATATAAGTCAAATCTGTTGTAATGAATTTTTGTATATATTACGACAAGTTTCTGTTACCAATTTGCTAGAGAAACGAGGATGCTTGGAAACATTATGGTTCAAGCCACTTAGAATGACTTCAGCATTGATCTTGGTTTTGCTACCGATTATGGTGATGATGCAGCAGCTGGTGCCTGGCGATTGAAACACACGCGCCATCGGGCTGAGTGGTTCTCCGTCATCGTCCCCCACCGACATTGTCTCTTTCCTCTTATCCTCACCCCTCAATGTGACTCATACATATAATGATTTAAGATCTTATCAGTGTATTGTAACGTCAAAAGCCTGCCACAACGATAATTATTTACAGATTATTGCGTCACGCTACGATCTAACCTTAAGAAATATAATAATGAAACTGCTATAAGAACAACTTGTCATCTTGTGTGTCAAGCTTTTCAAGTTTTTTTTTTTTTTTTTTTTTTTTTTTTTTGTAAATGTATACCCTTACATATAGTGAAAAGGAAGTAACATTTTACGTGTGTTGGAGTTTCAAATATTAGAGTATGCTTTTAATTAATTTACGTTCGTTAACTAATGGCCGAAGATTATATATAAAGTCTGACCATATCGCCATATAGGTCAACCATTTATCTCTTGATTAGCGTATGATCAAGTAATTCCAGCTATCTGAAGCACGTTCATGGAATATAAAGCCATTAGCGTATGATCAAGTAATTCCAGCTGTCTGAAGCACGTTCATGGAATATAAAGCCATTAGTAGAATTTTCTTTCGTTAGTAGGATAATCAATTGCGTATTATGTTCAATTTGGTATGGATGTAATCAATGTTTTATTGATTCTTTTCGTGATGGTATGTACAAAATTAGACATTGCACATTAGTGAGAGTTGTTAACAGATATATGAAGAATTTGGGTAATAAATATTAATTAGGAAATGGTTTAACGAGATTTCAGATACTTGAAGAGGAATCCAAACTTATTGTTATGAGTTGGAATAGCTGATATCGTTATTGTAACACCCGCCTCCCCCATATTCCATGTGTCAAGGATGGGGTTAAAAACATCCATGTTAAACCAGTGGCGGATCGAGACTAGGTTTTAGTTGGGGGCACAGTGCTAAAATGACCCGAAATTTGTTTGGGACGGGAGCACTTTTTCATTTTTTTCTCAAGAAACTACAAGTAAATTAAACAAACTAGCTTATGTTCTTTATAAAAAAACAAAATTCAGTAGGGGGCACGTGACCCCGTAACACATAGATCCGCCCCTGTGTCAAACCAACGACTCTCGGAACTTGTACAGGTTCCGAGAGTCACAGATGCGTGATTCCTTCTTTACAAGTTTTACAACTCAACCATTTTTGTTATTTTTACTTAGAGTCCTGCGCAAAGGAAAGAAAATAAAGGGCATGAGTAAATGGAATATTCAGTGAAACTTTCACTGGTTTTAGACCAGCCTTCCCACCTGAACCTCTATACTCACTACATGAAATATGGATATTAATAGCGTCATGGTATAGCATTTTTAAACGTTCTGCTATTAAAGAGAGAAACCAAACAAAAGGCAGCCGCCTAGGGTTAGGCGATGAAGAAGGCGATCTCTACCCCTAGTCTCCCCTGATCTAGATACGGCCCCGTAACGCTATCCTCTGCTCTGCTTTCACCACAAGGGAGACTACATACACTCCTTGTGGCCGCGGTGCCCTCGCTTTCGACTAGAAGGTATTCTGTTAACGTCGGGCTCAAGCTACGGTGGCATAGAACGCTTTCTCTGGCCTGAAGACTAGCGTTTGATTACGGATTGTCTCAGTTCTTCCTTTGAAGTTCTGTTTCTCCAGGCTCATTTGATCATCAAACCTCTCGACGTCAGTTTTTATCGATCTCTAAGATCTACGATCTTGATATCATTGTATATGGGTGCAGTAGTTTTCAGATCAAATCAATGTCTCGATCTAGGTCTGCTCATATGGCAGACATCAAAGGAAAAGGAATCCTCTACGAGGATGAAGATGAACCGATCAAACTAACTGAGCAAGACGATGCTCTCGTCATTAAAAAGTATCGTATGTCTCTCATTGGCAAGGTCCTTAACCCGAAGAAACAAAACGTGGAACAGCCACTTCAGACTATGCCTACTCAGTGGTGTCTCCAGGATCGTGTCATAGAAAACGATCTTGGGAATGAAAAGTTCTTAATCAATTTCATTTCGGAGGATGAGTTGAACTCTGTTCTAAGGAAATGTCCTTTCCACTATAACTATTGCATGTTTGTACTGGTGAGGTGGGAGCCAATAGTCCATGATGATTACCCATGGATCATCCCGTTTTGGGTTAGCTTCATTGGAATGCCGCTACATTTGTGGACAAATAAGAACTTGAAGAAAATTGGCAGCCAAATTGGTCATGTCGACACGGTGGATCTCTCGGCGGGAAGGCTTCTCGTTGATGTGGATTCAAGGAAACCACTAAGGTTCAAGAGAAAGGTAGAAAGCCCGAAGGAGATGAGTTTATAATCGAGATAAATTATGAATTGCTATTTAAACAATTGTACTACCTGTGGGATGATGACACACGAGAAGGCTTATTGTCCTACGGTGGGGACTAGTTCACGGTCTGTAGCAATGGCCTCTGATGTTTTCTCCTATGTCCAACTTCCAAATATCCCATATGATCGTCAGTCCTTGATGCGTGAACAAAGAGACTTACGAGATGTTCAACGTCCAGACTTCGCTCCTCGTCATCAAGCTTTGAAGGTGAAGATGGAAAACCGGTCTCTGATCCACGTACTGGATACACTAGTGATAATCGCATCCCGCATCACTCTGCTCGGATCAGCCGTGTACGCGAGGACACATCATGCCATCATCAATATAAGGGCTCTAGTTATGCTCCTTATGAACACAAAAAGACTCAGCCATGGCGTGAAAAGGGAAAAAATATAAAGACAACATATGATGTGAATACTTTCCAGCGTGCAATTGTTCCCCATGAACAAACACATACAACAAGTCATGAGTTTGTTGGTCCTATGGGAGGTGATGCTCCTTTTGAGCATGTCTCAAACAACAGCAAATCTTTGCGTATAAAAGACCGCCGCATTTCCGAGAATGAAGAGCACACGGATGCATTGGAGAACAAAAGAAGGAGAGTTGCAAGTGTTATTGTGTCTCCGAAAATGAGGACAATGGAAAAGGTGCAACATGTTACCTTTAGGACTAAGGAGGGCGAAAGTGTGGTTCGATCCTTACACTTCCTATAAAGAACTGCTCCAGACAAGGAGCAAGTTATTGAAGCACTGCACGATATGGAGATACAAGATAATACTGATATTGATATGCTGGCCTGTGATGATTTGTTGGATGATGAATTGCAGGAACTCCAATCTTCAACTCCAACCGCGGCTCCACAGGAGAAAACATCGAACTCCATGAACACGTCCTCTAACATAGCATCGCGAAGCTCAAGACACGTTAGTAGGAGGACTGCCCCATTGGGTGGTCGCACCATTAAGCCAGTTACCCTCGTTGAAGTTCCCCAAGATTGTTAGCAACTAGGTCTTCTTCTCACAAGTCAAACGGAGATAGGACTAGGTCTTCTTCTCACAAGTCAAACGGAGATAGGAGAAATACTTCCCGGCATACGAATCACAACTGCAAAAAAAAAACAATTGGTAGTTCCACCTATGATGATGGTCTGATGGGTTCCAAAAACCCATCCAAACGTCATTAACCCGGACAATCAGTTGGAACTGTCGAGGGATAGGAAACGACCTTACAGTTCGACGCCTTACGGAGATGTGTCAGAAGCATCGCCCAGGACTAGTGTTTCTTTCTGAGACGAAGAATAGGAGGCTGCTGTTGCAAGACATTCAGGCCGACCTAGGATTTGATCGTTTGTTTACCGTTGAGCCACTTGGCCTCAGCGGCGGTTTAGCTTTATTTTTAATGATGAATTTCAAGTTAATGTTTTATTTTCAAATAACAGAATGATTGACATTGAGGCAGTAATTGATGAAATAAAATTCTTTATGACGTTTGTTTATGGAGATCCTGTATTAGAACGTGGAGATCAAGTTTGGGAACGTCTTACGCGTTCCTCAACAACAAGAAAATGGACCATGGTTCATGATAGGTGAATTTAATGAGATTACTTGTCACGAAGAAAAGGAAGGTGGTAGAGAGTGCACAGATAGCTCATTCTTACCTTTCATAAAAATGTAAAGTGATTGTGCAATTTTAGACTTCCCTTTCACAGGAAATATGCTCTCATGGGCAGGGAAGAGAGCTGGAAAAGTTACAGTCAGATGCTGCCTTGATAGAGCTGTAGGAAATGAAGACTGGCATGAAAAGTTTCCTCACACCAAGACGAAATATATGAGATTATGGGGGTCGGACCATCGTCCGGTTCTGGCTGACATTCTTAGGAAGCCGACGAGGAAATCTAAAAATTTCAAATTTGCTAAGAGATGGTTGGATAATGAGGAACTAAGACAAGTTATACTTGAAGGATGGAAATCGCCTGATCTTGCACCTGATTCAAGTATAATGGAGCACATCGCAAGTTTCTGGAAAGCATTGAGTGACTGGAAAAGACTGCATAATTTTTTTTTTTGAGAAGTCTGTGGAAGAGTTAAAGGAGAAAGTTGACTATCTCTCTTCAAATGACGATACCACAACTGAAGAGATTGCAACAGCTTTAAAGGAAATGTCTGATGCTCTTAAAGCAGTGGAGATGTTTTGGAAACAAAAGTGTAGAGTCTTTTGGCTGCGAGATGGAGATATGAACACAAAATTCTTCCATGCCCTTACAAAGCGGAGGAGAGCGAGGAACAAGATAACTCAGTTATTGGACGCATATGGGAATGCTCTGCAGGAGGAGGAAGGACTTGTAGCCATAACCACAAGTTACTTTAGACATATATTTCAATCGTCGAATCCAGAAGAGATAGAGGAAGCACTATCTGAGGTATCGACGACAATTACATCAGCGGATAATTACGCTCTCACAGCCCGGTAAAATAATGGGAGGTTAAGTTGGCACTCTTTGCGATGAATCCAGAGAAAGCACCAGGGCCAGATGGAATGACTGCGCTTTTCTATCAGAAGTTTTGGGATATAGTAAAGGATGACTTGACTCTTATAGTCAATCAATTCCTGCTCGAAGGCACATTGCCCACTGAACTTTATGACACCAACATATGTCTCATTCCTAAAGTAGATAAGCCGAACCAAATGAGTCAGCTACGCCCAATCAGTCTTTGCAATGTTAGTTACAAGATCATCTCCAAGGTCTTATGCCAGAGACTGAAAAAGGTCCTTCCTGATAGGATCTCTGAAACCCAGTCAGCTTTTGTTGCTGGAAGACATATATCAGATAATATTATGATAGCTCAGGATATGTTCCACCCTTTGAGAACTAAGTCCAGTGGACGAAACAAGAGGATGATCATCAAAACAGACATGAGCAAGGAATATGATAGGATGGAGTGGTCATTTATTGAAGCTACCATGAGAAAAAAGAGATTTTATGAAATATGGATTACATGGATAATGCGATGTGTAACATCAGTCGAGTACAAAGGTCCTCAAGAATGGACAGCCGAGGGGTAATATTGTGCCTGAGAGAGGTCTGCGGGAGGGGGATCCTCTGTCTCCTTTCATTTTTATTCTATGAACGGAAGCGCTCGTTAGCCTTCTAAATCATGCAGAGAATCAAGGGAAGATAACATGGATGTGCATCACACGTGCGTATCCCTTGGTATCCCACCTTCTATTTGCAGATGATAGCCTATTCTTTTGTAAGGAAGAGCCCCATGAATGTGAAAAAGTGATGAAAGTGGTCAGGAGATATGGTCAAGCTTCAGGTCAATGCATTAATTTTGAAAAATCCTATTTACTCTTTGGTAAGAAAATCGGACATGAGATTAGACAAGAGATCAAGGACACCCTTGGAATTCAGAATGAAGGTGGGATGGACACGTACTTAGGGATACCATAGGACATCAGTGGATCTAAATGCAAGCCCTTTGCTTTCCTTAAAGATAAACTACGAAATCGAGTTAATGGGTGGACATGCAGATGGCTTTTAAAATGAGGAAAGGATGTTCTGATAAAATCCATATTGCTAGCCTTACCCACATATGTCATGTCGTGCTTCCTACTCTCGTTGGAGATTTGTGAAAATTTAGCTAGTGCCATTGCTCAGTTTTGGTGGAGCTCAAATCCCCCGAAGCAAGGTATACACTGGTCAACATGAGACAAAGTATGCTAGCTTATCCATGGAAGAAGGATGGAGTGGCTTCAGAATGCTTCATAATTGATCAGTAGACGCATCAGGCCAGTTCTGAACCGCTTCAATCTTTTTATCATCAGTAGCAACCCCATCTTTGCTGATCACATGACCCAAGTATTCGACTTTCTCCTGAGCAAAAGAACACTTTTTCGATTTACAGCGTATGCTCTGCAAAGACTTCCAAAACCATCCTCACATGTTTCACATGATCCTCCATATTATTACTATAGATGAGAATGTTATCAAAAATACCAAAACAAATTTCCTCAGGAATTGACGGAAAACATCATTCATCAGAGCTTGAAACGTAGCAGGAGCATTCGTAAGGGCGAAAGGCATTATTAAAAACTCAAAATGGCCGTCATGTGTTCTGAATGCAGTCTTTTCGATATCTTCTTGCTGCATCCTAATCTGATGGTAACCTGAACGTAAATCCAGTTTAGTGAAAAATGTGGCACCATGCAACTCATCCAACAGCTGATCGATCATTGGAATAAGGTACTTGTCTTGAACCGTTACCCTATTCAAAGCTCTGTAATCCACACAGAACCGGTGAGAGTTATCTTTCTTTTTGACTAGGAGAACCGGACTGGAGTATGGACTTTGACTAGGCCTAATGAGTCCTTCTTCCAACATTTCTTGGACCAAAGTCTCCATTATCTCTTTGTGTGTGTGTGGGTAACGGTAAGGACGCACACTAATAAGTTTAGTGTTGTCTTGTAACACAATGGCATGTTCTTTACTACGCACCGGAGGTAAGCCTTTTGGTTTCTGAAAAACATCATCAAACTGCAAGAGCACCTCGGCAATTACCTCTAGAACCACTTCATTTATCACACTCTTGTCTTCCATCTTTTTAAGGTCTATCTCTGTACCACCACTCTGAATCTTAGCCGCAGACGGTAGAGTCTTCATAGAAATGGTAGAATTATGCTGAGGATCACCCGTAAGAATCACTGGTTTACCATCAAAGTAAAACAACCATTCATTCTTCTCCCAATCCATCATTGTAGTACCAGTGTCCTTAACCACTGAACTCCCAGAATCACATCTGCATTTCCAAGCTCCAACACAATAAATCAGCATTGAAAGTCATTGTGGATAAAACCATCTGAACATTACGGAAAACCTCCATTCCTTGAACCGAGATTCAAGTGCCCAACAACACATTCAAATGTTGATTATGCTGGACAAGCAATATGTAGCGCTCGACGACTACAGGTGAAATGAAGTTGTGGGTGGAACCACTGTCAAGCATTACAACCACATTGTTCTTGTTGATTGACCCCAACAATTTGGTTGTTGTTGGTGAGGAGATTCCCAAAAAAGAGTTAAGGGATAATGTCATTAAAGATGTTGCTTCTGTTTCCTCATCTTCATTTATCTCCACCAAAGACTGATCCATAATCTCTATCTCAATACCATTTACCACCATTAATACTTGCAAATGTCTGTTAGGACACCAATGTTGGCGAGACCACTTCTCATCACAAGTAAAACACAGTCCCAACCTCTTCTTTTCAGCAATTTGACTCTCCGTCAAACGTAATTGAGGTCTCGGTTGCTTATCTCCACCTTGTTTCTCATTATTAACTCCCACCCTTGTTTGTTGTTGTCTCACCAGAGTCACCGTTGGTGGAACATGAGGTTTTGTCATCAATTGTCTTGATCCCGTTCTTCCTTCATAATTTTTTTCTCTACACACCATCTTATACAACGAACTCTCCTCCATTTGATACGCAGTTGCAATCATCTCAGGAAGGTCCACTGGTTTTCTCATCGTGACCACTTCTCGCATAGCTGGCTTTAAGCCAATCATAAAAATCCCTTCCCGTTGAGTGTCTGTCAAGCCAGTTGCTTGATGACAGATCCTCAAATAAATGAATGTATAGAGACATTGTCCCAGTTTGCTTCACTACGAAGAAAGGTTGACTCGGATCTCTCAACTTTTTTCGGCTGAAACGAGCTAACAACCTTTCTTTGAAATCAATCCAACTTCTAAACTCACTTCTCTGCGCTTCACTATTGAACCAAATCAACACATCCCCAACAAGACTCACCGAAACAACCTCCAACTTCCTCCTCTCATCATATCCCCCAATTCGGGAATACCTCTCCGTTTAGCAAACCATCCATACACATTATCACCAGCAAACGACGGAAACTTGATTTGTTTAAGCAAATTATCACGTTTCTCCATCACTGGATTCCGATCAACAACATCATCTACCCTAGAACTACGGCCAGGTTCCGAGTTGAGATTATGTACCTGATGATTAGGATGACGATACGGTTGTGGACTCGGCTCAGCCACCTCCACCGCTTTCGAATCCTTCTTCGCGATCAAATCACACAACCTCGTGAAGTTTGCATCAATCGCCGATTGTAACTCTTCATACCGATCCTGTGATTTCTTCTTTGGATCTTCGATTTTTGAAGTTGATTTTGCCTTCAAAAGTCGAATCGAAGCTTGGAACTCGTTATCCGTCTCGTATTGTGTCGTCGTATGATCCCGTAGTGTCTTCGCCAGTGATTCCAATGTTACCGGTTTGTTGTCGCTATGACTCCGCAAAGCTTTCTTCATCGTTCGTCGCGATTGTTCGATCCAGATCGTTCAGCCGCACCAATTTGATAGAAGATAGAAGTAATTCGAATGAATAACAGCTCTTCCACCCACTCTTGATCTCTTAAACCAAGAGAATCAAGTCTTAGTTTGTTACAAATGTTTGAGGCATCAGCCCATATCCAAACTGAATGTAAAACTAGTTAATGGGTCCTTTACATACAAAGGCCTATAACAACCTTCTATTTATTTAAACTATCTCTCTCGTCTTATTCTTGCGTGTGCTCCACGCCAGTCCCTTGTTCTTTATCTCCTCTCTTCTTCTTCCTTGTATACACACGCATTGGCATATCAAAAACATGAAAAACTCATGAATCTCCTCAAATTAGAACGAGAAGCATGAGGAAACATAGCATGCATAAAGAGGATATCGTGGCAATGAACATGGTATCACCTCATATTAGCATACGTCACAAATCAACAACGGTAAAACAAATTGACTTAAGCTGGAGCATCTTTTTAAATGAGTCATCAAAACTTTGCTTGCCAATACTATTTTCTTGCTTTTGTTTCAAGGAAACTCTCTTGGTTGCTCAACCACAATGCTCTAAAACAACTACTATGGATCAAGTAACTTTGATGGTTGGCTATTTCAAGCTCTTGGCAAACACTTGACAGGAATGAAATTGTCAACAACTAATAAAGACGAACGACTCTGCATTGTTGCCTCCCATCCATCAAACGGTAATTTCGTTTGGCACATGTTATGTCATTGCATAGTTATCCGGGTTGTTCTCAAGTAAAAAAATACACTTTAGATCATAAGCCAGAAGAAAAAAAAAACACGAAATTTGAATCTTTATCCCTGGCTTTTGACCATGACAGGTTTATCGTTCACTTTAACTTGTGTAAATAACTTAGCTGGTGAAGAAGCTCTGTTGTACAAGGCTGAGTCGCTGGGGACATTTGAAAGAGTTGCACCCAAATGGATGAGAGATGTTATAAAGTTTAGCACAAGTATGAGTTATGTCTTATTTGAAAGAGTCTCGAGTCATGAAGCCACAAGAGACTACTACTAAACCATCTAATTAAATTTGACACGCCCTAACCTCATATAACTCGAAACAAACCCAACGAACCTAAGATAGCGTGTTTCCATACAAAATATGCTTCGTTAATGTTGGTCTGCAGAATCAAAACCAAAAGATTAGATAGATACAAAAGTTAGTTGAATACATTAAAAAAACAATTGCGTAAATACTTAATCACTCACATACAATAAAATTCTATAAATTGATAATGTTAGCAGTATGATATTTTATTAATTCTAGTGTTATTAATATAACAAAAGTTTCTTTTTAGATTTTTCTATTTTTAAATATATTTTCTAAATTAAAAATATATATTTGATTTTAATGTATATACATTAATAAACTTTTAGAAATTCATTATTCATATTTGTTTTATTATATTACTTGGTATATTATAATATGTTTCATAGAATTTAAATGTGATTTTAGATATAATTTTATTAAATCTCATCAAAATATATTAAATCTTAAATGATACAAAGATAATTATATCGTAAATATAAAACAAACTTATTTGTATTATATAAAATATCTGTACATAGAAATTTTTTAATTTATAATTTTAATGGGAGTTTTATTTACATAGGTTTTTTTTAAAAGTATTATTTTATTAATTCATTTCATATCTTGAACCGTTCAATATGTGACCAAATTTTCTTATTAATTTATGATGTTTATTTATTTATAGAGTTTCTACTGCAAGTCTAATTCATTATATATCATGATTAAGAAAGCCTATTTTGAAAGCCTATAATTTTTATATGATTGTAATTAAGTTTCTGCATTAGAAAAACTAACAATTAAAAGAATTGAATAATCTTAAAAATAAATTAGAACATGCAAACAATAAGAATGTTTATGTGTAAACGTGTCATTAAAACAAATCTTTAATAAGGTAATTGTTGTATATCTATAAGATTAAAATATATCTATAAGATGTAATAATGTAGTTGTTAAATATGTTATTGCATATTGAACCAGACTAATTGTTCATATATTTTAATGCATCGACTGTAAATTATCTAATTATATAAATATAATATTACCATAGTAAAAAATATTAAATCGAGTTTATCTCATATACATATAATCTATCCAACTATATTTGATTGATCTATTAAAAATATGTTTTTGTTAAAAAGGTAAAATAATAATATTAACAATTTTGCATTAACTAATTCATTTAAAAACCTATATATTTTCTAAAAAAGTTGATGAATAGAAAACATATTAATATTTATTCTAATTGTTTATATATACAAACAAAGACGAACAAACTCAAACTCGATGCTAAACAACCATCCGTTTCAACGATGTTGGATATAATAAAAAATAACTAATGCAATTTATTTATTTATTTTATGCGGAATAGAATACACTATTAATAAGAGCACACTTAAACAAATAGGTAATAACAAAAAGTATAAAACACTATAAACTAAAAATAAAAATAAATACCCACACGGGCGTGCAGATCATGGCATCTTGCCTATAACACCAAAAGATATATTTTGGAATTATGTGGCTGTCAATAAAGATCATTTCAAAAAATCATTTAACACTTGAAATATTACATTTATTATATTTAGAATTTTCTAATTTGAATTATATAATATATTTATGAAATGTGGATTCGGATGAAAATCTATGAAATGTACGACCAACATTTTTGTAAAAACCTATAAGATTTCACAATTTTTATTTCAATTATTTTGTACCTAATAAGAACATGTAATTTTGAAATAACTTTTAATACCATGAATAATTAATTAACTTTATGAACAAAGAATTTTTCATTTATAATGTTAAAATTATATTAGCGTCATTCTAATTTCTAAGAATAAAATATTAAAGATAGTTAATACTTATTGTGTATGGGTTAATGGTTTTATGATTATAGATTTTTCGTAAGCTATTACACCGAACATGCAAAACTTGATCAAATACCAAATAGGTTGAATGAATATTAATAAATTGACTAATGTCTATTATTAAACACCAGGATGAACTTTTACTAATGTAAAACATATATATATATATATATATATATATATATATATATATATATTAACTCATTACAGTTTTAGTTTATTAAAGTATAATCCAAACTTATGAAAATGAATTATATAAATGGATTTTTATATCCAACTATATATACTATTTAAAAGAAATAACTGTATATATTACTTCTTCCAGATATGAATGTTTGATATCATGCATATTTCACACATATTTAAAATAATAAATAAAGATTTTATTTTGTTTTACCAATATTTCATTGTTCATTTTTACTCGGATTGAAGAACGGGAGACACAGTTAACCCAAGAGGCTCCCGATGGATTACCGGTCAGACTGACTACGGAAGAAGTCGGCCGTATTTTTCGAAGAGGTAAATTTTAAAATAAATTTTTAATTTATTTATATTTTTAATATAACATAATTAAATATTAAAAATGTATATATATTTTTTTGGTAAAGGTGGCTGATAGGAAGAAGGGACAGGTCGTGGGAATAGGCTCGGTCAACGAACTCCCAAAAGCGACTTCGTCATACTTTTCGAGACGGGATGAAGAGACTTCTCAGATGCGGTCTCAAATGGATTCTCAAAAGACTCGCTTGGATTCACTTGAAGATCTCATTCACCTCTTTGCGGTGGGGAATCCAAAAATGCTGCGAGCATTGAATGAGAGACGAGCAGCTCTCGGAATGCCACAACATCCGACGGGTCCGGAAGGCACCGGCCATGACTACTCGACCCCACTAACGTTCAGTAGTTTTTTATTTTTTTGTTTTTGTAATATAAATTTAAATATTATTTCCAGAGTTATCCAAAAAAAAATTAAATATTATTTTATAATTTTTATATTATGAGTTTTTAGAACAATTAAAAATTTTAAATATTTTGTTTTATAATTTATAAATTTTATTTTCAATATTATTATCAATATAAATAATATGCAATATATAAATACTATATAAATTCTATCATGTGAAGTAAAGTCTTTATAAAATACTACATGAAATTTACGTCGACCAACATGGTAATTCGTTGTAAAGACTTACAACGAATTTACGACGACGATACATAAATTCCTCGTAAAATTTACATATATTTAACAAGTACTTTACGAAGAATGTTAACGAGGTTTTTACGACGACAACTAACGAGGTGCTTTACGACGAATCTCTTTCGTCTTCCTCGTAAAGTAACAAGGCATTTACAACGAATATTTCCTTACGACAAGCTTTTTATAAAGAAACGTAATTCATTTTAAATTCGTCGTAAAACCTCTATTACGACAAATTTAGAAGGAAAATCACCCTTGTAAAAAAAATTGTTTTCTAGTAGTGTATGAACATGAGTCTTTTTAGATGGTACTCTCTCCATTTCATTTTGTACGATGTTTAAGTTTTTTAACACATTAAAAAACTTATTAAATTTCTTATTTTATCCCTAATTAATATATTTATTTATTTGATTATTTTAATTATTAGACTAGAAAAATAAGGATACATTTGGAAAATTAGCAAATAAATGCGTTAAAAATATAAAACGACACTTAAAACGAAACACAAATTCAACTCAACTAATACTGAACAGAGGGAGTATGTTCAAACTAATGATAAAAAATATCAAAAAATATTAAAACAAAAAAAAAGAGAGAGAGATTCGTTATCCCAAAAAATTATACAATGTATTGGAAAACATATAAATGGCAATTTTTGTATATTTTGTATCTTAGCCTTGCTTTTAAGAAGAGGGAGCTTTCTTCATTTCTCGGAAAAGGTGCAACCTAAATCTTTAGGGGTCAAAATATTCTTTTAAGAAAAGTGTGTTGTTCTGGCATAATTCAGTATTTATTACATTCGTACTTAAAAACAATCCCAACTACTGACCATATGTTGGCCAAGTATATGATCTTGATTGTTAATTAAGTATGTAAAATAAACTAATTATTATGAGTTTTTTTACGGTTCAAGGAAAATTTCATAGTTTTTTTTTAGTTATTTAAGAGAAGATTAATAATCCTTCTGATTTTATTTTAAGTGTATTTTAAATATTTTCTCATATATTAATAAAACATATTAAGATTGCTGATATAACCTTCATAATACATTATATTATTTACTATTTCTTGCCAATACGTTAAACTTATGAATTTAAATTGAAATTTTATTTAAAATGATGCATTAAAAATTTATATCGACACTTAGTATAAACAAAAAAAAAATCAATCCTAAAATGACATTTATTCTGAAAGAGAAGATTGTGAATATACCTAACAAAGTATAACCTTTAATTCAGCTTGTCTGAAAAGTAATATGAACACAGTGCTAACTTTCTCACATTACTTGTTCAATGGCTAAGGAATGTTCAGAATGTACTGTGGCCATACACACCTTTTGTGTATCACCTAGATATCGAGTTGTACAAAAGTTCATCATTTTGTTAATTCTTTTGGATGGTTCCATGAAGAAATGATATGGAACCTTACTTGATCGATCATAGAGTGGATTATCCTCCACACGGATTAAATAGCCTTTGATCCACTTTGGTTCTAGAAGAACCGCCTCCAATCTTAGATTTGAGCCCATGAACAGTTTTTTTTACTCTTTCAAAAAAATTAAAAGACTTCGTTGTATTTTTAAAAATTTTCATAAAATATGCTTTATTTTTCCTTTGCCTTTCCTAGAAATTTTCTTTCTATAACTGCTTTTCCTTTGTACTGTAATACTAAATTTATAAAGTAAATATAATTCATGTTAGTGTTATTCTTAATGATTATTTTAGGGAATTAGGTACAATAGAACAAAAAATAACTGTATTGTCCTTATGCTATAAAACCAACTAATAAGTTGTCTCCACAATTATTTTTCATAAACCCAATTAAGCCCTTCTAAATAAATTCATAAACCTTTTTTGTTCAAACAATTAATTCATAAACCGACTTTCACTTTTTAATCCAATTAATAGAAAACAAGTTTGCTCGAATAGCGTGAACCTAATTGTTTCTCCTTCTACTTCGTTAAGCAACCGGCTTATGTGATCCCAACATCAAATCAAGATCAGTGAAGCTGATTCCGAGATTTATTAGTGTAATTAGCTGAAATTACAATCTACATGACTGCAAATAGTAGAGTAGGTTTTCTAGTATCAATAGATACAAAAACGAAACTGCTTTTTACAAATAATTACTCGAATTTTGCTTTTTCATATGATTGTTACATTCTTACTTGATCGAGTTAAAAGGCTTTGATATACTTTCAGCATCTTTCCACATTTCCTTCATAAATGCATCCTATGAAAGATGAAAATGACCACATACGATATAGCGCATATGACATTTGAGAATAAAAGATGAAAATTACTTCATATGGTATAAATTATGACACTTGAAGTTCTCTTAAGTTACCTCATATGAGGTTTAGTTTCTCATCTGGTAAACTGAGAAACTAGATGCATGAACAATCAACATCCATAAAATGTTAAAATAAACAAAGCTTGATTAGGAAATATTGGTGCTATGGTCCATATGATAGTTTACTCTTCTAGTGCTACTTCATGACATACACATATAAATCAAATCTATGAATGGTATTATTCTTTCAAAAAAAAAACAAATTCACTATTTTCTATCACCTTTTCATAAAATATACTTTCTGCTTTCATTTTCTGTAATATTAGTTTTTCTTTTAAAAGAAAATTATTTTATGTTTGTTTCTTTTGATAATTTTTTACTAAGTTTGTCTTTAATTCTTTCAATATTTAGGTTAAATAAAACCTAATGAACAAGTTGTTATAATAAAATTGTTATCTGCAGTACATAATTTTATATTGATATTACTCAAATGAATGGTTAGTATTATAATAATATTATGATAATGTTGGTCTCTTTAACTCCCTTGTTTTATAATATGCAAAATGACTAATATAATTTTAAAATCATATTATAATTTATATTACTTGCGAGACATATTATCATCCAAAAATGATTAAAGTGTAAAAAATTTGAAAATAAATATTTGAAAATCAAAAAGTGATAATATTCTAATTTTACAAAAGATAAATCCTAGATGCTAAAGTGCGGGTAACAGAAAAAATAAATACTATTGTAAAAATTAAAAGTAGTATAATATTTTGAATTCTTAATTTAGTAACAGAAAAAAACATTAAATTTAATACCATGATATCCAAAGCAATTGATGGTTTCGCCATTGAAGCTCTGTTTAAACAGTTGAAGATTACTCGGCTGAAACCTTCTCTCATCACATTTCCTATAGGTATCACCGAGTAAGATGCTTGTGTATCTTTTAACATGTCAACTGCTTCTCTTAACATCTTAACTTCTACTTGCATCTTCTCCACTACCACCAATGTTTGCCTATTAGGAATAGTGAAAGTTTTTGACTCTGTTGACTGAAGCTAGCCAAAAGGCTTTTGAATATATCTGATGAAGTACATCATTTAGATCTGTTTGTCTCAGAAGACCATGAATAGTATTTTTATTCTTACAAAACAAACATTTAATTATAATTAAATCACTCTTTGATCAAAAATTGCTTTCTTTTTCCCTTTGTTTTCCTAAAAGAATATTTTTGAATGTAATTTTGTTTTCTTTCATTTTCTGTAATATTAGTTTTAGTTAAAAATAAAACTTTTTTTTGTTACTTTCGGTTGATAGTTATTTTTATTAAGTTTTTATTTCTTTCTTTCAATATTTAGATTAAAATAAGAACCAAAATGAACAATTTTTATAATAAAACTTTTGTATGCAGTATATAACTTTATATTAATATTACTAAATTGAATATTTGATACTATTATATTGTTTAAGATGAACATGACTAATATAAGTTAAATAATATTATAATTTAAATTGCTTGGGAGACATATTTTCATATTATAATTGCAATTTTAATCACTTTTCATAAAATATGATTTATTTTTCCTAGTAAGCTTTATTTTTCCGGAGAAAATCTTCTTTTTATAACTGATTATTTGCATTTACTGTAATATTAAAATTGAAATATAATATATTTATAAACTCTTTTTAACAATTATATTATTAACTTTTTATTATTCTTCTTTCAACACTCGGATTGAAATAACAGTTAAAATGAATGAATTTATATAATAAGATTTTCATTTACAATATATAATTTTATATTAATATTAAAATAAATATTTAACACTACAAAAAAAAATTAAAGCTGTAAAACAGGCATAGCCTGGAAAAAACTCTATTTTATTTTGAAAAAGAGGAAGTAAATGGCAAGAAGCAATGGAAAAAACATCACTTTCCGATACACAAGATTAGTTATTAAGCAATTTTTTCTCTATGTTATTTAATATTTATTGTTACAAATCCATTTAATTTTTTTTGGAAGATTACAAATCCATTAAAATTATGGAGTTATTATTATACCCTTACTAAATTCATAAAATTCCATAAAAAAAATAAACGATTTTTTTTCTTAATTTCAGTGACTAAATTTATCGTAAACTAACAGTTTATTTCTAAACACCAGATTAGAAACAACCTACTTCGTCTCACTAACTGGTTATGTAACCTCCTATGCTCGAATCTATTAACTTTACCTTAAATTTTAGATAGATATATATATATATATATATATATATATTAAATCTTCATTTTATTTTATGTATCATTTGTCTCATATTGTAAGTAATTTTGGTTAAAATTGCTAATATTAAGAAAATATTTACTTTTTAAAAATATCATTAATCATATAACTTTAACCAACAATAGGAGTATAGGTAATAACCCGCGCTTTGGGCGGAATGTGATTATTATTTTGATTAGTTTTAGTAAAGAGATGTCAAATCTATTTAATATGAATATATGTTTGGTTTTAGGATGTGTTTTTTGTTTTTAATCTCGTAAAATATAATTATCATTTTAAATCAATATTTATTTTGGTTTGTTCGGTTAATTTTTTTGATGTTTTTCGTTTTTTGGCGAAAATTAATATAATTTATTTATTTTCATATTATGAATTGTAGATAGTCGTGATTTCGAAGTAATGCTTATATTATATTTTCTAAATGGATATTAGTTAGAAAAAAATATTAAACCAAATCATTTCACTATAGTTTGGTTGGTAGTAAAATAAGCATTAAAAATAATATTTTAACTTTAAAAAGTTTAGATACTTCAGTTGTGGTGATTACTCAGTTATAAGGTGCTCACATCAAGGTGCACATGTATATGTATGTAAAAGTATATAAAATATTTGATAAATATATAAATATACTGTTAATTAATATTAAATAACATTTTTATTCAAAATAACACATGAGGGACAGAATATTTAAAATAAAATTAATTAAAAATAAAATAGAAACATTAGTGAATTTTTCATATAAAGAAAATGAAATTGTATCCGAAAATATGGGTGGGCAGAGATCGAATATTCAAGTATTTGGAGGCATTCTTGGCAAATCAATCTTTAATCATATGGATATTCTGTGATTCGGAAATCCAAATGTTTTAGAATTTTAAAGCATATATGAGTTGATGCGTAAATAAAATAAAATTTTAAAAATAAATAAAAATCTAATATTAATATTTTATTATAAAAAGAAGCCTTATTTAATTTTTTAAAAATTCTTATACCTAATATAATAAATTGAATACATAAAAATATTGCAAAACTTATATAAACTATAGTATATATAACATATATATAACTCTTTACATATATGTATATATACATATAACGGAACAAACTGGATGTCCGTTCATAAACATAATTGTATTTGTGATTTGCTTCCTCTTCGGATATTTTATTTTAATTATTTGTTTTGCTTCATAGAGTTACGAATATTCAGATTTTTTAGTTCAAATCAAAATGGATAACGATTTGAATTTAAATTTATGAATATTTTTCCAAATTTTATCCATATACTATAAAAATAATATATATATATATATATATATAATTTAATTTTTGATTCATAATATTTTTTTATTCGAACCGTAAAATCCAGAGTTTTAATGGACCATGCATTTAAAGACACGTTGTCTTTGATGAATCTACGTTCCTTGCAAACTGGAAAAGGCCCTCTATGGTCTGAAACAGGCTCCGAGGGCGTGGAATGCACGTTTCAGTTCGTATTTAACAAGTCTTGGCTTTGCCTCTAGCAGGTGTGACCCATCGTTGTTTTTATACAAAAGAGGAAACTAGCTTGCTTACCTTCTGTTCTACGTCGACGACATCGTACTCACCGGATCAAGTAAGCAACTTCTTGATAGAATAACAACAAGTTTGAAAAGTGAATTTCCAATGACATGGGGAAACTATCCTACTTCTTGGGGATTAAGGTTCAATACAACAAAGCCAGGATATTACTCACACAACAGAATTATGCAAGTGAGATTATAGAGCGCGCATGCATGAAAGATTGCAAGCAAATATCAACACCGGTGATGTTAATTCTAAGCTTTCAGCTGAAGATGGCGACTTACTTCAGAATCCTACAGATTATCGCAAGCTAGCAGGTGCACTACAATATTTAACATTCACAAGGCCAGATATAACATATGATGTGCAACAGGTTTGTTTATTCATGCATGCCCCACGACAGAGTCATCTCAATGCTCTAAAAAGGATCATCCGTTACATACAAGAAACTAAAGACCAAGGATTACAGATTGACAAATCAAAACTGGACGCTCTCACAGCCTATTCCGATGCGGATTCGGCTGGTTGTCCTGATACAAGAAGATCGACATCCGGTTACTGCCTCTGCCTTGGTGACAACCTCATCTCATGGTCCTCAAAGCGGCAAGATACAGTCTCCAAATCAAGTGCAGAAGCAAAATACAGAGGAGTAGCAAACGTTGTGGCTGAGACGTGTTGGGTACGGAACCTTCTTCTTGAACTTCATCTTCCTTTAACACGAGCTACTCTGGTCTTCTGTGATAATATCAGCTCAATTTACATGTCAACCAATCCAGTGCAACACCAAAGAACAAAACATATTGAAATCGATCTCCACTTTGTAAGAGAAAAAGTTGCCATCAGACAAGTTAAGGTACTGCATGTTCCAACCGCATTTCAATACACTGATATCTTCACCAAATGACTACCGTCTTCAGTCTCCACTCTTCCTAGCCTTCAAGAACAGCTTAAAACGTCAGACGATCCGACGTTCTCACTGAGGGAGGGTGAAAGAATATGCTCTGCATATTCTCGAAACAGTTTTTTAAATATTCTATCTTCCTGTAATATAGGAAAAGAGATACTCTGTTGTAACAACTCACCTCATATATACGCTAGTTCGTATGATCAATAAACTCAACGAAATTCAAAGACTTTCATGTACATATCCCAATTATGATCATTATACTTAGGGCAACATTGCATGTATCAACCCCGGAGGAGACAAGCTTCATTCGGCACAGTGAGAAGGCACGACAAGTCTTCTAAGTCAGAGAAACCTGTTTCAAAGGTTAAAGAAATTTTATTTTTGTTAAAGAATGGTCGTTGGGGTTGAGTTCCTTTATCATTCATATATGAACATGGCGTGATTTCAAGATGACTAAAACCTCATTTCCTGTTGAATCTAATCTATCCGGAGGATTTGTCTGCGTGTCAAGAAATATACTTTGAAGATGTATATGCAGGGTCAGTTTGTGAAGTACTACAGGATGTAGTACATGTGTGTGTCATGAAGATAGAGCAGAATGGGAATTCGGGTTTTGTGATGTGTGTGGCCTTGCTGAGCTTGGAAAAGGAAAGAGAATATGTGCTGGAAGACATATAGACGTTTTCCATAAAGCAAAATGGAGTTTTCTTGAAGATAGAAGTTTTCCATTAAAGAAATGGAAAGTTGCATTAAGTGTATTTGGAAGACTTGAAGAGCAAGTTTAAGACGTGAAGAGCAAGTTCTAGTCTGCTATATAAGGAGAGACGTGCCTTATGAGAAAGCCAGACCTCGCAGAAAAGAGAGAGGGGTCTCATTGTACATTGGTGTTTGTTACTGCTTGGTGTCGAAGCAGTGTATGTAGTAGTTTGTGATGGAGTCCAATGTGGACTTAGTTTGGTGGCGTTGGAGTTGGCGTTTTGTATGGTGGAGTTAGTCATCGTGTGTAGCTCGTATGAGCTTTGTGTGTGCTTGGGTGATCAAGCGTTTTGATGTCACTGGTGTTCGTTGGGAGCTGACGTACTTAGGTGAAGTACTTCCGAGAAGATGGAAGATTTAAGTCTGGACTCAGGGGAGTATAGAAAAGGCTGTTTTATTGAAGAGATCTGTGAAGATTGCTGCTGTTGAAGATAGTGTGCTCTGGCGTGCCCAAGATGGTGTTGTATGCAGTGACGGCCCTGGGCAGAAACGGTAGACGCACATGCTTCCGGCGTCGTTTAAATTATTTAAAATTTCGGCCTTAAAGTAACCAGAATCTTCAGTAGTTCAGATGGCTAATATTGTAATATAATATGTGTTAGGTGGTGTGTTCAAACCTTGCCAGCTACTTTTATTTTTAGTTGATTAATAATAGGCCCAAAATTTTGGTTTTGCTTCGGGCCCTTAAATGTTACGGGCCGGGCCTGGTTGTATGCATGTGTGTTGATACCTAATCTTTGTAGATTGCTCCTTAGAAAAGAGTAGTAGACACTATTGTGTGTGTTGTACCATATATCAATTGTAGGTTGCCCTTGTTCTAAGTCAATAAAATATGGACTAGGTCCCGGGGATGTAGGAAACGAACTCCGTTAACCAATTTGATATGTTTTACTTTCTGTACTATGTTTTTCGTCGCCTCATATGCACTAACATACTTTAGCTATAGTAGGACTCAGTGGTGAATATTTTGAAGATTGCAACAATTTGCCTTACATTCTCAACAATTTGCCTTTTTGTACTATGTTTTTCGTCGCCTCATCTGCACTAACATACTCAGTGGAGTTGTAGTAGGATTATGTTTCTTCTTCATTTTTTTTGGAGAGTTGTCTTCAAACGAAGTAGTAAAATGGAAGATAGGAAATAAAAGACAATAGTTAATTCAGAAAAAAAAAGAGAAAAAGAAATAGATGGAGAATATGTAATCTCTGTGTTCCAAAGAAAGTGGAGAACTGGAAATAAGAAAAGTTTCTCCAATATATTTGAAGATATAGGTGACGAATTTGCAAAGGTTTTCGAATTTATTTTAAACCACGAAAATAGTTATCTCACATTTGGCATAAAATCAACATGTATAAAAACAGAAGTGAAACTAGAATGTTTAAAATAAAATGAACATGTTAAATGATCAATATTTCCAAAATAATATCAGAATATTGGCCTATTCAACTTATCTCAACAATTATATTATAAAATTTAGTTTACCTAATGGGATTAATATAATATATATATTTTAAATAATGAGTGTTAAAAAGAAAAAAACATAACGAAATCCAATTTCTGCGCAAAGAAGACCAGGTCTAGTTTTTTATAAAATAATATTTAATACTGTGGTTTTATGATTCTTACATAATTTAAATTATTTTTTATAATGAATAAAAAATTTATTTTACATTATTTAAATTAATAATTCAAAACTACTGACTATAAATATAAATATATATATATATATATATATATATATAAGATAAAATTGTTTTTTTCTCTGTTGAACAAAATTGACTACATTTTAAAAAAAAATATTATTTTAGTATCAAATTCAGAGTAGAAAATATTGACAAAAAATAAATAATAATATATTCATGTATTTTAATAGTTAAAAATTATATAATAGCCAGAAATAATAAAATAATTAGGAAATATTAGTAGTAAGTAGTAAAAGTTAATATTTTGAAAATAATTATTTTAACTTTAATTATATTATTTCACATATTTAATTATCCACCCGTAGGGCGGGCCCGACCCTAGTATTATATATAGAAATCATTTATCCCATGAATTAAACAATCCAATGCATAGATACTATAAAAAGGGGATGGGTAAGCTATCATATAATTATATTTAATCTTTGCATGTAGACAAAATTCAAAAAGAGAAATGATTTTTTGACAAGTACAATTCGGAATTGTTAAAACGAAATCACATATGAAATCCATTTTTTAAAATGTTGATAACATTACCAAAATGTAAAATCATTAGTTTTTTGGAAAGAACATCTTTGAACCAGCTTTATAAAAGAATCATTTTAGAAGATGAGATATATATCAATCTTATCACAATTAAATTCCGGAATTGTCAAAACAAATTCATATCAAACATATATTGTAAAAATAAGATTAATAAATAAGAAAAAGAGAAAGTGTAAAAATCGAATAGTTCTTTAATTACGATTCCAAGGTATATTGAGTATCTAATTAATAAACTTATAAAAAACAGCATAATCTATACCATTAAACCTAATAATATTAAACATAACTAAACCCATAATTTCTAAACAAACATAATCCTAAAACGCCTAAAATATGAGTAAATAAAGCAATAAATATAATAAACAAATAAGAGTAGATACTAAGAAGATAATTATAGAAATATTAAACAATAATTAAAAAGTTTTAAAATATAATAAAACCGGTTTTAAACAACCGGTACAAAGAGTTCAATTTTTTTTTTAAAAAATATCAAACATAAACTTAAAAAGTTTAGATAAAGATTGAGATATAAGATGTTCAGTCATACATCATTGGCTCACCCAACTTGAACCAATCGATCGTAGGGACCTTCACATCTTGAAGCTTGGATTCGGCAAGGACCAGCTCGGACTCTAACTTCTTCTTCTCATTGTACAGTGAAAACAGACCTTCGCATTCTTCGAGGAACTCAAGTTTCGCATCAACACGAACCTTGTGAAGCTCCTCCTGATGCAAAGCCTGAACGGCTTTGTTCTGATCACGATACATCTTCAGCATAGCCCGATAATACAGCATGGTCTCGAACTTGCCCCTCTCGTAAGCCTCCTTCAACGTTTCCCCATAATCTTCGTTTATCACACCTTTCATCTTTAGTTCCTTGTTACCTGCCATTGAGACACCTCTCAATGATCAAGAAGCAAACTAAAAGTTTTAGGAAACAAATACAACAAATATGAAAATATAATAAACCCTAAATATTTATTATGTAGATGTTAGACCTAAGATAAAGTTCACATCAAATATATATCAATCCCAAAATATCTTTTATATTTAGATCCTCTAAATTTAACACGATTTATAAAATATTCAGAGAATCTAAAATAAAACCGTAACTGAAAATATAACCCTAGCATGATTTTATTAAATAAAATGTGAACAAGAACCTAGCAACAGTTTTCTCCAACCATAGATCCGAAATAGACTAAGCAAGAACATGTCCAACAAACAGAACAACATGTCTTATATGCAAAAGGATGGAAAGAACAAAGAGAGAAAATACGTTTTCGGAAGAGAGAGATGAAGACGAAGAGTTCTTGGTTACTGTGGAGACTTTTTTATAGACTCCATAGAGGTTTATATAGATAAAGCTAAACATATACATTCGTTGGTTTAAAAGGTTAACATAATCATGTAGAATTTCTAAAAGCCCAAAAGAAACTCGAAATTATGGAGTCCAATATAATGTTGGGGCTTATAGTTAAACCGAAAATTTGCATCTATTTTTCAAAATGAATTAGATAAAAACAAATATGATTCAATTAAATACATGATTCTGTTCATTACGTGATTTACTGCAAGTAGTGGAAGAATTATTTGGTAGTTAAAAAGTAAATTTGGCTGCATGGTATCGTTTTCGGTTGCATAATATAATATAGATTCTTGAAAAAATCATAATATATAATTAAAATTTAACTAAATTAAATATTAAACATATGGGAAAACTAAAAATTAAGCTAGATAGTCACATTAAAATGAAAACAACGTTCTTGAAAAAAATAAAAGATAGTGGAAGCTCTCTTTGTAAACGACATTCATAGTTTCACGATCAAAATCTTCAACCCTTTATATTGCATATTGAAACTATGAATGTCGTTTACAAAGAGATCTTCCAGAATCTCTGATTTTTTCAAGAACGTTGTTTTCATTTTAATGTGACTATCTAACTTAATTTTTAGTTGATTCAATAAATCGTCAAGGAATAGATGAGTCAATAAATCTTCAAGAAATATATGAGTCAATAAATCGTCAAGAAAAAGCAAATATTATTAAAATGAAACTGAATGGGTGAAAACAAAACCAAATATAATGTTGTAGACAAAAATAAGGTGACCTTCATCGTCCACAATCAAAATCTTCAACCCATTTTTGGAGGAAATGTGTTATATAAATCCAATATAATCAACTTATATAAGAATTCATTTATATAATTTCACATTTTGATCTATTAAAAATATATTTTTGTATGAGAGACGCAGTTGTGCATGAGAGAGAAATGTAACTCTCATCAAATCATTATTTTATGAGAGTCAAAGGTAAGTCCAAGTATATATGTGGAAGAATTTAAATATTGCAAAATTCGTAGATCAAATGGGATTTGTTAGTCCAAGTATCTGGTTTTTTGTTTCAATATGCAGCAAATATAGTATAAATCGATCCAAGTTTATTCCATCATAGTATATTGATATTTTTTGGTCTTGCACCATGTATTTTTCATGCAGATAGAGAGTCAATAAATCGTCAACAAAAGCAAATACTATTAAAAATGAAACTGAGTGGGTTAAAACAAAACCCAATAAGTCCAAAAAGTTGTTGGCAGAAATAGGGTGACCTTGAAAAACAAACATAAAGGGAAACGAAACGGGAATTGTGAAACATAAATCAAAACAACAACATGAATTTATTCAACGGATGCATAATAATCAGTTTTTGGGATTCTCCATTTTAATTGGTTTGATACACGACTTTTTAGAGGTTGAAAGAAGCTCGGGGGCTTCCTTATCGTCTACTTTGTGCTTGGAAGAAGGAGTAAAAACAATGTCATCACTCTGACCTTCAAGTAACATTGGATCCTACACATTAAGCACATGTGATAAATATTCAAATACTTCAATGATTTGCAATAAACATAAGATATAGATTATAACATTTACATCGCTTCTTAGATTGGAACAGAAAAAGTTTCAGATATTTCCAGACCTTTCCAACTTTAGCAGCCACCTGAAGATTTGTCTTTCTGAACGTAGACTCCAAACATAAAAGTCTGTCCAATCAAATTTGTAATTGAATCAGAAAAAGGATCACCTTCTTCAAGTTGTCAAGTTAAGATTTTGATATGTTATTTTGCAAATCACGATACGTAGTAGAAATTCAAATGTTGAGAAGTATTAACTTCTTCCCAAGAACCGTTTAGTAGGGTAATAGCAGACTCATGAATAATTCTCGTAGCAATAGAATCCAATAACATAAATTCAGATTCGCCAATATCATCTTGGACCAATAAATGGATTTTGAACTTGCAGTAAAAAATAATAAACGTTTATTAGTTTAGATTATAGATAACTATGAAAAATGCAAAAAATGAGTATTAGTTAAGGTTTTAATACCGTGGATTAACAGATGTTACTTTCGATTTGCATATCTCACACCACCAAATGTGTGTAACAATCTCTCTCCCATTCACATCTCTAACAGTTCTAGAATATGGATAAACGTTCTTGTTATTACAACTTAAACACCCAAAATAATACCAGCCCCAATCTGTATCAATGGCATAGATTATTGCAACAACCCTACATAGTTTGTCCTAAAAAAAAAAGATAAAACTATAAATAAACAATCAAAGAGATGTTGTAAACCCTATAATTGTGTTTGAAAATCCTATACCTCAGATGTTTCAAGTAACTCCTGAATATTCTTTTGAGGATAATGCATCTATTTATTCTCTTTATCTGCAGCTCAAGTTTGTTTTCGTTTGATTCAGCCAGAGTTTACGCTTGAGAATTATCATTACCTCTGCGATTATAAATAAGTTTTATAATTTGATATATATACTATTAAAAGGGAAGACATTTTTATTGGATAAGATAAATACCGTTATTTAAATTCATCTGCCTCTGGTATTTCAGGATTAACAAACATCTCACTTACGTCATAAGCATTTGAGATTTGGATCTCACCTATAACAAAAAAAAACAAATCATAAGCAATTGAGTAATTACTTCTGACATATTTTCGAAATGTTTTGGTATTCAAAGAATACCTCTATATTGCTCAATATTAGCAAATCTTAGAAGACATATCACCATGCCTTCTGTTTCTTGGTTAGCAGTATGAAGATTCTCAGCAAATTTATCCCAAAAGCAGCAGGCTAATCTCTGACCACTAATAAAATTGCATTTCACGTTATAAATCAATATATTGATTGGATTAAATCTTTTATATTAAATATATTAAACTTACGAAATGTCCACGAGACTAACTCCAACTTATTCCTTTGTTTCCCACCACTACACCCTATGGTTTCCAGATCACCCAAGTCTTGAACTTTTCCAATAACATCTACATAAACATATACTCGTGTTAGATAGATACAACACAATGGAGATAATTTTATAAAATGGGAAAAAAAACTTACCAATAAGAAAGTTTTTATCAGTGATACTTCCAATGGTTTTGAAAGCAATCAGATTAAGAAACATGATGTCATTACGGTGTGTTGAATCGGTAATTTTGGTGGTGCCATAAAAAGTTACGCGATACTTATGGTGATTTGGTCTGTATGATCGACCAGTGGCAGACACACTGAAACGATCAATGTTCCTCCATACTCCAACACGAATATGTTTTGCCAATTTAGGAATGTATGTCTTGTTACACGAGGCATGGATCTTAGTTCCCTATGTAAACATAAAAAACAGTATCATTTAGGTTAAACTTTTATGAAATAAAGGTATCTAAATCAAAAATCTATACAAAACGATAAACTTACATTTGCATCACTAAGGATTAGTTCCATGGTATCCCCTATGTATTTCATGAAATGTCTCCATATATGAAGGATTTTGACATGGATGCGACATGCAGTCTTCCTCGGTTTTATATCGCTCAAAAAAGACAACTGCAAATTATTCGCCATTTTTGTTTTAGGTTTTTCAAAAAAATGATGATTATAGTGGTTAAGAGAGGTTATATTTATAATAGGTAGGGACGATTCCTATTAAGTTACGCAAATTTAGGACAGAATATTTAGACGATTTAAAAAATATCTCTTTCGAAGGATAAGGAATATTTATTGATTTTTGAATTAGTTAGGAAGTTTAAAGTGTAATATTAAATGGTAATCCAACTATGGTAAGTTAGTGAAATTTATGGAATTTCAAAAATAATAATTAACCACGATATTGATTGTGACTGATTTATAAACTTGTACATGATGCAATTTATTTATTTTAGTAGGAAGATAATTATAAAAAATAGGATTTGCAATATTTTATGTTCAAAACGTATATAGCCCATTAAATGAAACCATGAGAATAATGATATATCGACATATTTGATATCACTATATGCCGTCTAACTATGGTTTATAAATACGGGTAAATGTAGTGAAATATATTTATATATGAAGAGAAAACATGAAATGAAGGACATTTGGAATCCATTCTCAAATGTCTTGAAATGGTTTAGAGGTATGAAATAAATGATAGAAGTAGTGAGACGTTAAAATGGAGAATCAAGTATATGTAATATGTGATATGATTTGTAATATATGTAATATAAAGTGTAGTGTTAATAAATGTTTGATATAAGAAGAGAACTCATGAAAATGTTGATATAGGAAGAGAATGGAGAATCGGATATATGTAATATGTGATACGATTTGTAATATATATAGTATATGTAATATAAAGTGTAATATGAATGTATATAAGGTGGAGTACAACTATATGAAATATAGCATCTTACCATGCTTAGAGTAATATGAGTTTATAAAATCAATATATAATTCATACACAAAAAAATGTCAACCAAATCATTCTAATGTAGTCAATATATAGATTGAAATCGTGTAATATATGGTCTATAACATAATATAAATATATGAACTATAATAATATTTATAAAGACGATATATGATGCATATACCAAAAAATGTAAACCGAAAAAATATAATGTAGTCAATTTATAGATTGAAATCGTGTAACATAAGGTCTATAACACAATATAAATGTATGAAATATAGTATGGAATATGATTAGAGTAATTAATGGAAAAAATAAAATAAATCTGGTATATGTAATATATGTAATATACGATATGATTTGTAACACTCGATATAAATTTAGATGTTAAACCGAAATATAGATGTAAGACCGAAAGATAAATTACCAAAATATCATTAATGACTTTCATCAGTCAATTTTTCAAGGGTGTTTTCCCTTTTAATAGTATAGATTAACTAAAGAGTGTCCAAAACGGTAAAAAGCATTAATTTATTCTAGTTTAATTCCAAATAAATGAATTTTATGCTAGTAGTATCCAATGCTTTTGTTGTCAAAAACGTATCCAATGCTTTTGTTGTCAAAAAACATCCAATGCTTTTATTTATTTTCTTTAGATATATCTTCTGGCCTAAGAAATGACTACAATTTTTTAGAAAATGTAAAATACTATATTCATTTATAAAATTATTATACATAATATATGTATTTAAAAACATATAAAAATTACAAAAATAAGACAAAAGTAAAGGGATGGTGTATTAAAGAACAACAAAAGCAGAATATCGTCAATACGGTGAAGCACTATGTTGCATGAAAACTCGGTTGAAGCTCCGTTTCACATTTCGAAAACGTTTCGGAGTCGGAATCTTTCGGAAACGCGTTGGAAACTCGTTTCTTAAAAATTTTAATTTGAAAACTTGATGGAAACTTGCGTTTCTATTTTGGAAACTTGTAATCATGTTTTGGAAACTTTTAAAAAACCATTTTTAGAACAAATTATATTAATAATTAAAAAACCATTTTTAGAAGAAATTATATTAATAATTAATACATATAAGGATTAGATTGTTATTTTGATAAGTTAAAAACATAATTAATCTTAATCCTAATTAGTTAAGCCTAAAATTATGTAAAGATCTTATCTTGATGACTTTGAATTGGAAGCGGTCATGTTTGATGGAACTAATGAAAATAAGATTGAAAATTATGCTATTGATTTTTAACTTACTGTTATGATTTTTATTTTATTTTAAACTATTTAATATTTTAGTACTGGATTTGTATTATTTTGATTT
>JABAYD010012499.1:0-29103 GCA_014822095.1 Diplotaxis tenuifolia
CAAATAGCTCTCTTATCAGAGTCATCCTTAGAAGGAGTATATCGTTAATTGGTGGTTCACAGCTACCACTGAAACTCCAGACATTAAGGTTGCAGTTATTGACAGACTTCCCAATTACCCGTATCAAAAACCATGGAGCACATCCATACCATCCATCGATTTCACTAAACTTGTAGACCAAAGATAAAATCAAATTTAGATGGATTCTAGTTAGAACTTTCATCTTAGTTTGATTTGCCTTGACTATAGTTTAGTTAGATATTTATATGTTAGGTTTCATGGGATTAATCTTTGTACATAGAAAATTTAGGATCTCTAGGGATAAAAAATCAAAATAAGAACCAAATTTTAATGTTTTCTCCAGTATTACTTGGATCCAAATCTGACACCCTTCCTTTTGAGAGATTGTTTTATTAGTAAAGTTAGCAATTTTATGCAGGGCTGGACATTTTATTCGTTAAATTTAATTTGATTCGTTATTTGTATCGATTCGATTTGAAAATTTCGGATATCCGTAAAATTTCGAATCAAAGCAAATACTAAAAATCAATATCTGTTAAAGTCGATCAAATCACAAATAGTAAAATTTAGGAAGCGAATATCTGATTTGATCAATAAATATATAAATACATGTATATCTTGTTTAACTTTATTTTAAATTTTTAAAATTATAAAATTATTATCTTAGCATATGATCTGGCCAATTTTATTCACATCATTAATTAGATAAAAGTATTACATAAAAACATGATAAATTTTTTTATGAAAATTATAATTTTTTCTTAACTTTTGTGTTATTATAGTTGTTAACTTGAATATAAAAAAAATACAAAATACGTAAATTCACTATTTCTTTTAATTTTTATTTTATATATCATTAAAAAATATTTTATTAAATATATATATATATATATATATCAAATTTTAAGATTATTTGTATTAATCAAAACGAATGTGATATCGAATGTGATATCCATAAGTATTCGTAGATATCTGCAAATATCTATTTATTTCTCATTTTTCGGATATCCTTATTTTGCGAAACATAAAGCAAATACCAAAATTAGATATTTGTGACATACGAAGTAAATCACAAATATTTTCAAAAAATTCGGATATCCTATCCGTTCCTAATTTCTAAGTATAATTTTCCACGTGCTCTTTCTCGTATATCTAAGACTCCATACTCCCATCCCATCATATTTATGTCAAAAATTACATCATGGCATTTTCTCGTAATCAGCAGACAACCGCCCCCTTTTGAAGGACAATGTTTTGTTCTTTTAGTGATGAAATCAGAACCAGTCCTGGACAAAAGAAACATTTGGAATCTTTAGTAAAAATATATTTTGTTTTTGAAAATATTTGCAAATATAAAATTTATTTTGAATAAATTCATAAAATGTTTTTTCTTAAATATGAAGCAAAGTTTGATTAAAAATATATGGTAATTTTAAAAAAGGACTTAAATTAAGAAGTTTGATTCTTGATCAAAAGAGATGTAGGGGCAAAACAATTATGTAGTATGGTATACTTTATAGGATTAGTTAAAAATATTCATTAGATAATATTTTCCTACAAATGAAAGAGATGTCAAATTTTAAGGCTATATAAATACAAATCTAAAAAATAAATTATTCATTCATATAATCAATACATAAGTTTTTGCTTCAGTCGTGTTTTCTTCTCCTTTTCCATGGTTACTTTGTGCTAGTTCACAACATGTATGCCAAATTTATTTACACTTATCAAAATCAAACTGCAAAATTAAAATTTAAGCATTATTATCATAAGCTCTAAAACAATCGCATTTCTCGCCTAAATATTTGAGCCGCAACTAAATTAAATCAACATCAATTATTATGAATAAGTTATAATTGGATGGTAATCATAATTTATAATGATATGGTTGGACCGATTAAGTATTTTTGTTATGCGTTGACAAAAAAAAGTAATTTTATGCGCCTCAAGACATAATCAATGAAATCTAGTTAAGCTAAGTTTAATTTTGAGGTATTAAATTATTTTGAAGAGTTTTTAAATTTTTTTATAGATTTTTTAATGAAACTAAAAATTACATACATAAAATATTATTGGGTCTTTTCCATTTAACTATTTAATATTTAAAAATATTGATAAGAAAATGTATATGTATAATCAAAAATATAATTACTAAGGAGCCAAATCAATTCTTGGACTGTTGTATTTAGGCTATAACTAGTGATCATTAAAATAATAATATAAATGAATAAACAAGAATGAAAAAATATTAATGAAAGTAAGTATGGGTTACCAACTGTTTTTTTTTTCCAAATTTGCTAAGAAATGTTTCTGTTCTATACATCTTTAAGAAATGAGGAATGAGAAGGAATCATATGAAAAAAAATTCTAATATATGTTGTAATATTTTCTATACCCTTTCTGTTTTATTGGATATTTCGAAGGGGTGCAGGATTTGAAGTATGAAAATGAGAGCTATTTGATATCTTGTTCATCATTAGCAATAAGTTATATGCCAGAAAAGTACAGGGATCACTTTATAGTAATAAGTTATTTTTTTGACACTAAACTTCATAGTAATAAGTTCAAACATGCATGCTTAATAGAAAAACAAGAAATGCACCAGCGATGTTATATGCCAGAAATGTTAGTTAGTGAGAATCTTTCAACATGTTATTGTTTCTAGGAAAAAAATCTTAAAAATACACAGATTAATTTTCATTTGCTAATAAAACACACGAATTATTTTGGTTTCACATTTAATACACAAACTAATTTCCGTTACCTATTAAATATATAAACTTTTCAAATTCGTAGATTTTTCACATCGTTTTAAATAGCATCAAAACTACGTTTAACAAAAAGTGACGACGATGTTTATGTTTCATTAGACACATGTTTAAATTGTGAAAATAAAATTTCTTAAAAATACACTAACTAATTTCTGTTTGCTAGTACAATACACTAACTATTTTGTTTTTTTTAATACACAAAAAAACTTATTTTTCATTAAATACACAAACTTTTTAAACTTGCAGCTTTTACATATTTGCCATTTCATTCCTACAATGTTGAGGGCTGATTTTTCCTCTTGTAAAACTATGTTCTCGGATTCAAGCTGTGTTAGCTTCCTAGGATCTACTCCAACTACTTCGAGTATACTTCGAGTATTCTTCCATGCTCTCTTCCAAGGTTTGGATCTTTGAGATGATTCTGAGATTAATTATCTGTGTGGGTGCTTTTACTTTTTCGGGTTGTGCTCATCTCGTTGATTTGCCTCTACATAGTTTCGAGCTAGGTTTGTAGGTCGACGTCAGCCAAGGTGATCGAAGGTTTTCCTTGCTCACTTCCGGTCATTGTCAGAAAATCCTAGTTATCCCCTCCTACGGGTGCCAATTGTTAGGATACAATAAAACAGGGGTCTTCATGGTACTATGAAAACATGAAATATGCAATATAACAAGAAGGATGGATCAAAAGTAAGGTTACTGATCAACAGAGCAGGAGTAAAATGTATTGGTACCTAGTTCTAAATGTTTGCTTCTATAGTCGAAGTGTTCAATACTCAAATTCCTTTTTTTCTAGGTTTTTGGAGTTCCTTTTATTAGCCTTTGTAGTTAGAATCTGGTTAAAAAATCCTTCCATATCATGAAATATAAAAATATCTTTTTTGGTATAATTTTTTTATTTCACCTAAAAATAAAATAAAAATCCAAAGACCGGAAGTCATCTAACTTAGATGATCTAAGCATAAGAAGAAGATCAATGTCATGTTCTAAGTGGAAAAATGACTTGCTCAATTAATGATCCCTAACAAAAATAAATACATACAAAACTTAAATAAAAAGTTGTAATATATATAAAATTTCATACTCTTAGAAATACTTCCTTTTTTATATCAAAATTTAATTTAGAATTAATTTGGTATATAATTTAAAATTTTGTAAAGTAATTAAAAATGTTTATGTCTAAATGTGTGTCCGCTTGTAGATGTACAAATACTGTATGTGAAACATACTAAATATTCAAACCCCATTAAATCTTGAATTTGTATTTAATTTTAGTCTTTAAACAAAAAGATTAATAAATTTCTCAAAAAAAAGATAATTTAGCATCTATTTAGGGGATGACTGGTTTTCCTGCTACCACCCGCAAACGCAGCTTTTGCGGTTGAAGCGGTTGTTTGCGCTTTGTGACAATCATTCAAATCGTTCTAAATTGCTTCAAATCGTTATAAATCTTTTAAATTCAAAAGTTGGTTTGAGGTAGCGTTTGCGGTTGCAGGCGATTGCGGGAGGATAATGTTTTTTTTCTTTTTTCTTAAAACAATTCAAATACAAAATTTAATAAAAATTTAGAATATAAAAATATTATAATATATATGTTATATTTTAATTAATATTTTTAAAATTTCAAATACAAATAGTTTTTATAATTTAAAAAAAATTAAAACTATAACTTTCTAAATATAATTTTTATATGTATTATAATATTATAATTTTTCTAATTACACATCTTACATCACAGTTACGTTTTTCCAATATCGTTGCATTTTTTATTCATTGTAACGCATGTATTACTTGTCACTTTATCAAAAATATAAGGAATAACTTTTAGTGGTTAAAAAATAAGAAATAATTTTTACTACTATTTTGAAAAAAAAATATTTTACACTTTTAAATTTTTTATAAAAAAAACATATTTTGAAGTTATTTAATACTCTTCTGTTACCTGGGTGTCCCGCTCAATTCCAAGAAGCTTTCTATTGCTAATTGCCAGCCACTACTCCAGCAAGTCAAAACTCGATTCTTCTTTTGGTCTGTTAAAACTCTGTTATATTCTAGCAGATTGTTTCTCATCAAAACGGTCATTGCAGGTATCATTATCTTTTGGTGCTCAACTTTTATTTTCTCCAAGGCGTGCATAGACAAAATCAACTTTATTCCTCTAGAAAGGTTAGGTAAAAGGACATCACTCTGTAAAAGTTGCATGGGACTCTGTCACACTAACAAAGACTCAAGGAGGCTTAGAAATTAAGGTTCTTTTTACCTGGAATGAAACTTGATGTCTCATACTTATTTGGCTACTGGTTTTCAGAGAAGACTCCGTTTGGGCTACCTATTTCAAAGAAGTCATCCTCAAAGGTTCCATTCATAAGCACTAGTCGATCAAGCCTTCCAACGTAACTCCTGGCTTGCCAACAAACTGATCAAAGTGCGTCCTCTTGTTTTCCCACTCGTTAAGATGAGGCTAGGAAACAAACTCACATCACGGTTCTGATTCCATAAAAGGGCCCCTGAAGGTTGTATCTCTGCGCTACAAACATCTTCAAACTCCAGGTTTGGTATATCTATGAATGCAACAGTCAGCTCGCTTTTTATTGATGGGTGCTGGAGACTTCCTCCTGCAAGATCAGACATGATGTTACAACAATCCAATTGAATGATGATCCAGACTACTATGAATGGGAACTTCAAGGAAAAATATCGACTAGGTTCTCCACGGGAGACGTTTATACCTATCTTCGAGGTGAGATTCAAGAACAGAGCTGGATGAAGACGGTATGGTTCGCTCATGCGATTCCGAGACACTCTTTCAACGCGTGCTCTTCTCCTTAAATCGCTGTCCTACGAGAGATAGATTGCTAAGTTGGGGTCTTCAGGTTGAAAGAGTGTCTCGGAATCGCATGAGCGAACCATACCGTCTTCATCCAATTGAATTCACAGGGTTAGATTTTGAAATCTTAACTTTTTAAAAAATTATCAAATTTGACTTGAATGTATTTTCTTTTGTGAATATTAAACAAATTAAATTATATTTTAACTTTAATAAAGTGTTTGTCGCTATTTTGTTAGTTATTTGCTTTTAGAGTTTTAGATAATTTATTGTGAAGTTTACTAACAAATAATGTACTATAAGAGTTCTCAGTAAGTCTTATGGGTGAATGCACTGAATGGTAGATTTATGGTCTAGAAGATTTCTATTAGAATTTAGAAATACGTGAAAGTTTTCTATATCAAAAATATTTAATATAATTAGAATTTTGGTATCCTTAGTTAAAGAAGATACTTCTCAAATGTAACAAAAATGTAGTGCTTCTCATTCTAAAACTCTTCAACCTCTCTCTAATCTATTTAAATATGAAAACACCAAACTTTATATCAAATTATCATTTTTGTTTTTATGTCTTTCTTACTAATTTATCTTGTTTTTACGGGTTTGTACATGGTTCTCATCTTACTCTTTTAAAGGTAGATCTATAAATTTTGGATTTGTATTTTAGTGTTTTTATATGTTAGATTCTAAAAAGTTGTTGATTCAACATAAAGTTGTAGATTCTAAAATTCTTCAACCTCTCCCTGATCTCTTTAAATATGAAAACACCAAACTTTATATCAAATTATCATTTTGTTTTTACGTCTTACTTACTAATTTATCTTGTTTTTACAGGTTTGTACATGGTTCTCATCTCACTCTTTTAAAGGTAGATCTATAAATTTTGGATTTGTATTTTAGTGTCTTTTATATGTTAGATTCTAAAAAGTTGTAGATTCAACATAATGTGACTGTTTTATTTGATTTAAACATAAAAATAATATTTTTGAAGTTTTAGTATATACCTAGAAGACTCTTCTTCTAATGCATTTTATGTTAGTTTAAATTTGTTTCTTTATACAAAGAAAATTTATACATTTTCTCGTTTTTTCTTAAATAGCTGTAACAAAAATGTAATGTTCTTTCTCTAAAATTCTCTAACCGCTCTCTAATCTCTTTAAACTTAAAACACCAAATTTTATATCAATTCATGGGAGGTATTTCTTTAAAATTATCAATAATAAAATACTTCTAAGAAAAAATTCAAAAGTCTCCTCTAGAAGATTTCTCGAAGACTCGCAGAAAATATAACACGAATTAAGCGAGAAATTTAAGCTGGAAATTATAATTTAAACAAGAAATAAAAATTTAAACTTTAAGTGAAAGTTCAAATTTTAAATCTAATGAAAGTTAAAAAAAGTATATCTTATGATCTAAGAAAACAAATTAAACCACATGATTTGATATTTTTTGAAATTACTTTACACTTTAAAAAAAAGTTAAAAAAAGATATATCTTGAAATTACTTAATACTCTTGAAAATGTAAAATTTACAAAAACAAACGTTGAAGACGTTTACATAAGTCTTCTCTCAATAACTAGAGGCATTAACAAATATGAATATTTGTAAATTCATAATTATCACTAATTAAGTTATGAATTTTATTTACGAGCTTTTAATATTGGTACATGAATTAACAAGAAAATATTAAAAAAAATAGTTTTATAGAAAATTAAAGTTTATTAAACATTAACGTAGTATGAAAATCTTCTATTTAGGTCATTTTTGCAAATTAAAAATTTACAACAATAGACTTCTAAAGAAATCTACTTTATAGTACTTCTTATCTACTATATTAAAACATAGTCTTTTTTATCTACTGGTACAAATTGTCATTTAAATTTAGACTATTTATAGAAAATATTAAAAATAAATAAATAATATCATATAGTTGATTGGATCCAATCACTTAAATCAATCCGACATGATTAATATCTCAAAACCAAGTTAAAAAAAATCAACGATTTATCAAAATATGGAAATCTACTAATTATATGAAATTAATAGGTTTTGAAAATTGTAATATACCGTTTAATATTTAACAGTTCTTTCAAAAAAATGGAAATCTAATGATTAGATGAAATTGATATTTTCAAGTGTTTAATTTTTTTTTTCAAAAACAAATTCATTGTTAATCACTTATTTAAATCATATACTTAAAAATGTTAATGTTAATATTAAATAACAATCACTCTGTTTTGATAAATTACAATAGTAAGTTTTTATCTTTTTGAAAAATTAAATTTAAAGCAAAACCAAAATCTAATCTAAAAATTAAAAATGCGGGTTCTATTTTTGTTTTTTTCTTTACAAAATAAACTATAGCAATTTTTTTTTTTTAAAAATGTCATCTTTTCAATTTTAAATTAAATGTAATTATTTGGGATCTTTTTGTTGGTAATATGAGTTTATACTAATTCATTGGATTTAAAAACTAAAAATCAAAACCAAAATATGAAAATCAAAAACATAAATTTAAAAACTAAAAATCAAACCAAAAAATAAAACAAAATTAAAAAAATGAAACTAAAAACTAATGCAAACCAATCATCATCACAATTTTCAGATTACTGATTTTATACTAAAACATATTTTAAATAAAGATAAAAATCAATTATTATAAATTTTTAATCATAAAAAAATTCCGCGCTTGGAAAGCGCGGGTTAAAAGCTAGTTAAATCTTCTTTTGTAATATATAAATTACTATCACATTTCAAAAATTCTCAAAAATACTAAAAAACTTTTTTCAAAGTTTTCCAATCAACCGAATTGTGTAAAAAACCGGACTTTCTAAGTTGCAGCTTGGTAGCCTCCCGACCATACTTGTCTTCTCCAATAATTCTTCAAGGCCGATCAAGTATCCATCTGAGAAGAGAGACGTTGATTCTTTGACTTCATTCTTGAATCTTGTCCGCTAAATCAACAGCCATACCAGTTGACATTTCCATGAGAAAGAGAGATAAAATAAGAAACTTCAAAGCTTCATAGATACACTCTACAACAAAGCTTGAGTTTTTGACTTTTGTAGTATATTGTAGTGTTTCGAAGGTGCAGAAGTGAAGATTTTTCAGTGTTAACTTGTGGTTATTAGTGAAATCAAGCTCTTTTTCCTTCACATTCATGTCAAATTATCCTCAAATACAAATATAATTTGAGATTTTAGAGAATCAAAACCAGAGCATTCACTATTCTTTCTCAAATCATTTGTAATTTATACTCTTATCATGGTTTCTAATCTTCCAGCAACGCTTTCGTTATATCGTGATTATTAAAAAAAAGTGTACCTAACAGAGATGACAATAGAGAGCACTAGTAGACAATGAAGATAGAAGAATGAAAAAAAAAAGAAAACAGAACAATGTACACTGAGTCAAATTAACTGAAGATCAAATATTTGTTCAAATCCAGTGAGAGAGAGGATTTCAGAAGATAAAACCACAGAAAGTAAAAGACATTATTAAAGTTGACGAATCAGAGAAAAGGCTAGAGGGGGAAAACGAATGTACAATCATCATCATCATCACCAAGAAGGATCAAACTGTCAAAGCAGAGCATATTAACAGGAAGATCCAAACGTGTTCTCTCCACTGTATGTCATGTAGAGAAACCCATCTTCGTCTTTGTGTTCTTCATAGATTGCAGACATCAAAGCAGCTGTCCACAAGAAGAAGAAAAGAGAGACCAAATCAAGACAGGAAGCATAGATCCAGAAAGCATTGAAAAGTCTAAATCTTTAATTACCAGTTGGGGGTAACGTGTTCTTGACAAAGACAAAGATTGCTTTCTCAGCTCCAAGCTTGATTCTTTTGCGCACAACGTACACAAATTGTCCAACGGTTAGATCAGCTGGCACAAGATACCTAAGAGAAGAAACAAGACCAGGTTAAAAAAACAATGTGAAGTCGCTTTAAACTCATCTCAACCATGGAACAGGCTTGAGAATCATACATACAGCTTAAACCAACAGCTTTTCAAGGTAAGAATCAAAAATCAATATGTACTCACTTCTTCTTGTCAATGTCAGGAACATCACTCTGCCCAGCTTTCTCCACAATCACCTGTATTTGATTTTTAATTAGAACAATAAAAACTTGAAAGAACCGATTTTGTCGTGTAACAGAGAAAAGTTACATACAGGAACTCTGTCTTGGTACTTCTCTCTGATACGAGTAGATTCAGCCATTCTCACCTCTGAATACAAACCCATAAAGATTCAATCAATCACAGTTATAATGGGTTAAGACAATCACATAAACAATCGATAATCCCACACAAGCGTAGAAACTAGAATCAAAGATCAAATCAGAACCTTATGCAAAAGCTTATCCAACACTGAGTTCCATTATAACGGAAATCAAAACCATACCACAATCTAAACAATCAAGAACAATAAACGATTAACGATCAAGCAAGAGAGAGAAGAAACAACGGAACTTACCCAGAGGGTTAGAAAGCTTGAAGGAGTTTGTTGCCATGTCGATTCGATAAGTATCTGCGATTATTACGAGAGAATAAAAAGATCAAATCTTTAGCCTTTTTGGCGAAATCGCGATGGAACCCAGAAACTGTAATTGGATAGAACAGAGGCGAAATCATAGATATACCTGAAGAAGAAGAAGAAGCGAATCGATGATCGAGAGAAACTAGGGTTTGGTGATCAAAGCCTGAGAAGAAGAAAAAAAAGAACGAAGAGAAGAATATTTAAAGATGTATTTAGGGTTTAGTGTTTGTTTCCTCCACGGCACCCTAACTTGGATTTTACTTATTTTTATATTTAGTTATCTTGGATATTACGACCTTGTCTTACGTCAGCACGAGTATAGGACGATCGTCGGCGTTTGTTGGGCCTTTATATATGTCCTTGTTGGGCGTTTTGGGTCTTACTATTATCACCATATATGTTTTTGGTTTAAATTTAAACCGTTTTTATCGTGTGACCAAACTAATATTTTTTATTTTTAAAATTTAAAATATTTTTAAATTTTTAAAATTTAAATCTTCCTAAAACTCCACTCTTCAACTATAAACAAAAAAGTTTACGATCCAATGAGTAAAAATATAAATTTACTTATTTTTTATAAAAAGTTTAAGTTTATTTTGGTCATTTTTATTTTTAGAATTATATTTGTGACAAATATTTTTTGAAGTCTATCTTAGGATTTTTTTTAGGGTGTTAGAAATAATATACAACATATAATTGATTGAACATCATTATTTAAATTAAACTAATATAATTAATATATGTAAATTAAAAATTATGGTTATCAATGGGATAGACTTTCGGACTTACTTTTATTTTTATGACAAATTATATAGTTTGGTTTTTAGGTTTAGTATGAAGAGAAAACTTCAAAACAATATTGAATAAATTTTTCACTTTAATAGATAAAAAAATCAATTATTATTTTGAGGCCCAAGTGTTTAATATATTTAACAAAACAAAAATAATTTCTTATTAATCATTTATTTAAATCATACTTCAAAACATGTTAATGTATTTCTTTTCTTTAAATAAAATTACTTTGTTTTTGATAAATTTTAAAAGTAATTTTTAAATATTGTATTATTTTATTTTTCTTAAATAATTTACTGAAATCACGATGCAATGGTTACTATGGCCACTATAAGCAAAAGATTTAGAGCGTTGGATTTATTAATAGTTTAATTGATCACATATAAATTGGTTTACAATATTAAAACTTTTAATTCAAAAACTTTTATGCCGAGGTTTTAATTTTGAATGAAACTGATACTAAATGATAAATTCGAAGGGGGAGTAGATCATCACCAAAAAGATATTTAATCATAACAGAATTCCATCATTCATGAACTTATCTGACTGATGATTACTGATCATTCATGAATTGTTTTTGTTCTGCTAACAAAAATACTTTATTACGTTAACCGAAGAGGAATAGAAGATTCAACTGGGTAATTGTTTACAAAAAAAAAAAACCTAGAAAGTCCTACAAAACCTCTTCATTCACAAAATTTCCAACATAAACTAATATTTGTCCAATGAAAGGCCAAAACAAATACATCTGCATTATGCTTGTAACTGCATTATTTATAAAACATCATTACGAGTTCTAGACAAATTAAACATTATAACAACAAAAACGCAAAAAAAATGAAGAAGAGTCTGCTCATATATGAAAGAGGTTCCGACCAAATCAAGCCTGTGCATTAGCTCCAGCAACAATCTCAAGGATCTCACCAGTAATCTTAGCTTGACGCTTTCTATTATACACCATAGAAAGCGACTTCTTAAGATCAGAAGCATTATCTGAAGCACTACTCATTGCACTCATTCTAGCTGCAAGCTCACTCGCCAATGACTCCTGTAAAGCCCTCAGAATCTGACTGTTAAGATACAGAGGCAACAAAGCATCAAGAATCTGAACAGGGTCTTGCTCGAACTGCAAGATCGGTGAGAAATCAGCAGTTGGTGTCCGAAATGTTTCTCTTTCAACCGTCAGTTTTCCTTCTTTTGTCGTTAACCTGAAGAGCTCGTCTTCAGCAGCGTCCACACAGTTCCCATTAATGTCACAAATCTCTCCTTTTGGAGATAGAGGTAGTAGCGTGTGGATCACGGGTTCTGATTTGACCAGAGAGACAAACTTTGTGTACAAGAGCTCGACTTTGTCGACTTCTTCGCTTATGAACAGAGAGAAGACATCATCAGCAACAGCTTGAGCTTCTTTAGCGGTCGGTAAGGTTCCGGCTTCGAGGTACTTGTCCACGGGGATGTAAGGACGACGGAGGAAATAAGAGTTTCCCTTCTTCCCCACGCTAATGACTGTGTAGTCAAGACCTAGGCCTTGAAGCTCTTTGATCCTTGCCTCTGCTTTCTTGATGATGAAGTTATTGAAACCACCGCATAGTCCTCGGTCTCCTGTTACGACAACGAGTGCAACTTTCTTAACCGGTCGGATTTTGGTTAAGGGCACATCGATATCATCGGTTTGAAGCTGTTCGTTGATGTTGTAAAGAACTTCAACTAGGGTTTCTGAGAATGGTCGGCCGTTGACGACAGCTTCTTGAGCTCTCCTGACTTTCGCTGCAGCGACAAGCTTCATGGCCTCAGTGATCTTCTGAGTGTTTTTGACTGAATCGATACGGTCCCTGAGCTCACGAAGAGAGGATTGGATTGGAGAAACAGAGGAAGATCTTGAAGGAGATGAGTTGTGGTTTGGGAGAGGAAGTGGGTTTAGAACTGATCGGAAGGACAAGGAAGAGGAATCAGAAAGAGATGTTTTTGATGAAACCCACATTGTTGTTAGATTAGTACAAGCCATGGTTCTTGATGATCTACGTTCAAAGAGAGGAGAGATGTTTCTTCTCTCTTTTTTGTTGTTGTTTGTTTAGAATGTGTTTTGCTTTAACCTTATCTTTGTTCTTTGATTGTTAGGAGGAAGACGAGGTATTCGAGTGGAGGGAAGAGAAGGCAATGGATGAGGTTTGGAGATAAGGTTTATTCTCCTCTAGGTTCTTTTTTTATATTCTTTCATGTAAGACATACCTTGTTGACGTGGCGTTATATAAGTGGATGGTTTGAGATCTTCTTTTGTTTATCAGCCAACCAATGCTTATGAGCTTTGAGTCTTTCCCAATGAGAGGAAATATCTGACAACAAGTGATAGACATTAGTGTGTTTTGGTTTGTTTTGGTTTGTTTTGGTTTGTTTTGGTTTGTTTTGGTTTAGTCGGATACTTTTGTATTTTTATGCAGTTGAATACCATATATGGTTGTACGCTACATGCATGATTTGAATGGCATCTCCTGCTGCAACGTCATAATCACACAGCTTTTGAGCCGTTTGTTGAAAAAAAAAAATGTCCGTATTATATATGAACAAATTTTTGTTTGCTTTACTTGTTCTAGTTTATTTCTCTCTCCAAACAATGATTTTTACGATGAAGCCAGCTCAACATTTTCATAGATCCTAAAGAATTATATCTTTTAGGAATTTTCTTAACCTTTAGTAATGTTTTATAGATTTTGTTACAAAGATAATATACATCTAAAATATTTTAATGGGTATTTTGTACTATTAAAATATAAATATAAATTTCAAGTCTTCAATTATTAAGATATACAGATATAATTATGTTTGTAAAAAAGTTTTAAAATTCAACCTTGTACGTATAAAACTCTATTGTCGAATATTGTCGTTGTTTATAACACAAAGGATGCTCAACTTCTTGGGTCATAAACCTTAACTGCATTTGGGGGTAATAAGCAATCCACGCTGACTCTTTTGATGTAATCTATTTGCTTTTTATCCTCGGTTATGTAATGTGGACTCGCTACTCATCTCCCTCCTTGTAGTATAACTTAATAGAGTCTAATGAAAAGTAGTTTGTCCACAAAAAAAAAGCAATCCGCGCTAAGCCCTCCCCAATATCAACATGGACCCTTAGACCATCCACAACTGTTAAAAAATGGAGTCCTTAGGCATTAATCCTTAATGCTTTATGGATAAAACAATATTAACTCACCTCACTTTGGTAAGGACTGATCCGTAAGTAAGGATTTATAAGGATCAAATCCTTACTGACGTGGCAACGTACGTATACAGTTTTTTAAAAAAAAAATCATTTACGACTTGAATTAAACAAAAAAAAGCTCCGGCGATTCTAGAGACGATTTCGAAGATCACGGTAAATCATTCCTTTCCGTTGTTGATTTATGGATATAATCGATTAAGGTTTCAATTTGGGAGTCTTGCATGATGTTTTCCTTGTGAATTAGGGTTCAGTTTTGTTATTTTGGAATCGATTTGGGGATATTTTCGATTGGAGGTTTTCAATCGATGTCGTTTTTGTATGAGAAGAGCGATACATGAAGATGGCTAGCGAGTAGCGGTTCCCTTTTCTCATATCTCACCCACCATGGCTTCAGCTTCAGAGAAAGAGGTTGCTTTAGCCGCCACTCCCTCTGATTCTCCGACTATGTAAGCTTTTTTTTTTTTAATTCTTCCTCTGTTTCCATCTGACTTTTTTTCTCATATATATCTCATTCATTATCTTCTTCTGGTCTATTTGTTTGATTCCACTTATCTTAGATTGTGGATTAAAACGACAATTGTTTGAGATGGAATCTTGTATTGTATCGATAGAGGAAAAAAAATTGAAACTTTGAATATATATTTTGGTCTACCTCTCTGTAAGAGTTGATTTGTTCTTCAACTGTTCCGTTGGAATTGCTTTACTTCGATGTAAAGTTACTACTTTTACCTTGTGGATGAACAAGTTATCATCTTTTGGCAAAAAACTATGTAAGTTTTGTCTGTACTTTGTTATGTAGCTGTGAAGTTAGTTATCCCGACCGTACACTTTCTACTAAGCTGATGTAAATGATGGAGTAGACTAATTGTCGTTTTTATATATATCGGAATGAAACTGTTTGGCACAAGTCATAGAGACAGAGATTTGCTCTGCTACTACTATCATCTTTCTTGGAAGACTTGTATTGTCTGAATTGATGTTAATTTATGTTGGATCATGCAGATTTGATAAGATCATCAGTAAAGAAATTCCATCCACTGTTGTTTACGAGGATGACAAGGTACCTTTTAACATGCTCTAACTCTTTTTCTGTATATACTTTCTCTTCTATAAAGTAGCCATTCAAAGCACTGTGTATAATGGGACATAAGTATTTCTATACTATGCATTTCAAGTAAATCGTGGTCTCTTCATGACTGTTTATATAATTAGGCAAATCTATTATCTTGACTGCAACCTTAAGGTTAGCAAGAATCAGTAGTTATCTTAAGATAGTCTCTTAGGGAAGTTAGTGTTTGTCCAATATCTGTCTAACCAGTTCATGTTACTCTCTATTCTCTCTGAAACTCTTTCTTATTGTAGTGCTAGCTTTTGTTGATTGCTCTCATGATGATGTTTGTTACCAAACATAAAATGTGAAGTTTTTTTTTAAGGACTCATAAATGGAATCCACCATTGTACTGATTTTTTTGCTTAGAATCCTTAACTATTCAATTAGAAGAAAAAATAGTAAAATAATGCTTAAGGACTCCTTAATGGAGTCCACCATTGTGGATAGTCTTAATCATCTGAGAATTTAGAGAGAAAAAAAAACAGTCGAGCAAAGATGTCATGTGGAAGCAGCTTTACATCATTACATGGGTTGTGCTCATAACGATAACCACAATGGAAGTTATTATCCATCAAATTCGACATTCTTTACTCGTATAAATGCAGTATACCCTTAGTATAACATGCAACAAAATAAGTTGCATTGTACGAATAAATTGGATGGTCCAAACCCAGTACATATATTATTATAGGAATTAATATGTTTCTCTCTTTTTAAACAATTATCATTAGACTTCAACCACCATCTTTATAGAAAACCTATCCACCACAACCTTCATAAGAGAAAAAACTTTTGTGCGGGATAGGTCATAAGACCTTCACCGCCACCTTAGCAACTTGGTCGTAGTTGGTAGGCCACGAAATATTGACCAAACGGATCCACCCATTTGGTATTTGATTAGATAAACTATTCTAAATTTCTAATATCAAACTACCGAATTTTCGTTTTAAATGAATGGAAATTTCTTTGGGAAGATGGTTTGGCTTTCCTAATTATTAATGTTTTTATCAATAGAATAATAGAATATTATTTGGATTAATGTTGTGTTTTTTGTTCCGATCCATGCCAATTCTAATCCAATTAAAATAAGCATATAGCCACAAACTAAAAGCATGAAATAAATCTACAAATTAACTTATCGGTTAGAAGATTGTATATAAGACCAACGCTAGTCATGTATACACAAAATGAATTATTTTGGCACATTCATTAAAATTTGAGTTACAATTTACATAGCTTCCAATAAAATTAAAATTTCAGAAGAGATAGCTAGGGTCTATAAGACCAACGCTCTTTTATGAATGTTACCATTATTCTAATTAGATTTCGGAATTTATGCACTATATTTTAGGATTTTTAATAATTGAATAGTGGGAGGAATACCCAGAGTTAGTTTATAATATAAAACTTGTTTAAATTTTTCTTTTTTGATATTAAGTACAAACTTGTTAAATATAATTTTGACACATGAGAAAGTATTATAAAATAAAATTATAGTTATTGATCTTAATAAGTACCAAATAGTCTTTGGTAAGGATGTAAGGAACTTCTCAAGTTACAAGAAGACATGGAACAGTAATACAGTTTCAAGATCAACAAACTCTCAACTCGGATTTACCCGGTTTAGCTATTCATCTCAGGGTTAAAACAAAACCGCTTTGGGGGGAGACAAGAACATGAGCTTATGAGTATCAATGTATCCTAACAAGTTTCCCTTGTGGCTGCAATTTTTCATCTCGCATCATCGCACAAAACTCGTCAAAGTCTATTCTTCCTTCCTGCGCAGAAACCGGCTAAATATTTAACCGAAAAAATAACGAACCAGGAAGTTATAAAGGCAATTTACATTATTATTATTATTATTATTTTCTTAAGGCAATTTACGTTATTTTTGTCGACTTCTGATATGATATCTATGGCAATGGCTTCATCTCCCACAACACCTTTCATCAAGTTATACTTCGTTATGTACCTTATATATAAACAAAAAAAATTCACAATAATACGTTAAACATTACTACATCCAACTACATTTTCAAGGTTAGCTAAATACAAAAGTGAAGATTATTCATTACCTTACCCGCTACCATCCTTATTAAAGTACTGAAATGCTTTGTGCAAATTTTCATCTGTAACCAATACATGTCTCTTCGTCATCACTGAGATATACTCGTAGAGGTCCATTTTTCCATTGCCATCCACATCAGCCTGGACAAAGTTTACCGTTATATATTTTGATAAACAAAAAGTAGTTAAAATAAAGATGGTTTCTTGATACTCACGGCTTCCATGAGTTTCCTAGCTTCAGTTAGAGATAGATTAGAATTAGATCCTGGTCTCCTCAGCTCTTTTCTGAGTTCTCCGTAAGTGATTGACCCGCTTCCGTCAGTATCCATAGCCTCAAACATGTATTTATCATCTTTGATCAGCTCTTCTGCTAGACCTTCTGCTATAACCTGAAAATAAAAAATACAAATCACAATCCAAAGTCAAGCAGTGGTAGATAAGATAAGAGTTTTTTTTAATTTAATATGAGATCACAGTGAGATGGTAACACTTACATAAAGAGCTAGCTTCTTAAGCTGGTTCAGTGCTCCGAATCTCTTTATACGCAATACAAGAACATTATCAAGAAGCTTATATGGAGCTTCTCTTTGGATCCAAGGATGTTCTATAAATAATAAAAAAGATTGCTAGTTAGAGACAAACATAAATAAACTCACACTATATATAATTTCAGACAGAAGTAGATAAAGACTTCAAGATTTACATATTATCATATACTAGAACATTATCATTACAATCACAAGACAAAAGGGCTTTTACCAAGAACATTTGAAGCTGAGATTCGGGTCTTAGGGTCTTTGGTTAACATCTTATTGACAAGATCTTTGGCACTCTCAGATACACAAGGCCATGGTTGGCTCTCCAAATCAAGTTTTCCTTTCCTAATCTCAGACTCTACATTAATAACACATAGGGGATTTTTAGATATAATCACAGATCCTAACCTCAATAAAATGTACAAATCAAGACATGTAGTAGTGCTTATGCTTTTACCAGTCTTAAATGGGTGTTTGCCGCAGAGTAGGAGGTATAATATAACACCTGCTCCCCAAATGTCAATCTCTTTTCCATAGATTTCCCCTTGTAATACTTCAGGGGCAACGTAGTAATCTCTAACCTTAAATTTACCCTTAAGTTCTGTTCCTGCAGTTGTGAATCATACAAAAAAAAACAGAGTTTGTGTCAAAAACAGATTTAGAACAGAGTCTTAAGTATCAAAAACAGAGTTAGAACAGAGTCTTAAGTATCGAAAACAGAGTTAGTAACAGAGTCATAACAGAATAAAAAACAGAGTCAGATGCTCTGTTAAAATAAAGCTTATGCGACGTTGATAAACTCTAAATACAGCCTGGCTCACCTTGTTTGATGTAAACAGAAGATCCGAAACCGATAGATTTGAGCACAGTGTCCTCATCCTCACTCGAGAACATGAAATTCTCAGGCTTGACATCGCAATGAATCACACCTTTCGCGTGACAAATCTGCAAAGCATTCACAATCGACTTCAAGATCCCGGCAGTATCTTTCTCCGAGTAATAGCTAGAGGCTTCGATCCTACTGGATAGCTCTCCACCACCACACAGTTCCATCACCATGTGTATACACTCTTTGTCCTCGTACACTCTCTCGATATTGACGATGTTGGGCTGGCATGAAAGGTGAAACATGATCTGAATCTCCTTCTTGAGTGCTTCTTTCTCGTCCTCGCTACTTAGCTTACTCTTTGGGATGGATTTGCAGGCATAGCTTATGCCTGAGCGAATCTCCTCGCACATGTACGTTGTTCCCAAGTTACCTTTGCCTAGTTCCTTACCGAAGCTATAAAGCTTTTTGATGTCTTCATGTGGCTTCCCTAGTATGTTCTCTAGCTCTCCATCCGACAGAGGTTGGTTATTACTCCAGGAACAACCCATTGGTCTGACTGAGAATTGCCAGAGAAGTTTGTTAGTGTTTTAAGAAGATGAACTTGGATCGTCAAAATGTAAGATTCAGGAGCTGGGACTTTAAGAGTTAATGGAAACGAAACATACATATGTTGTAACTTGGTCTTCTTTCCGTGCCAATAGTTGGTCTTTAATTATTCGAAGTTGGTCCCTTATTATAATATTTGCTTTTTTTGTCAGCATTATTAATTTCGTATATATTACTCGGTTTCAGTTGAGTTGTTGTTATAATGTAAAATTTCTGTTTTAAAATAAGTTTTGTTTTATGATTAAAGTAAAAATTATTAATTTTGTATACTATTTTATTTTTTATTGGATGAAATGTGGTTAAATTCATAGGTAATGATATTTTTATTTTAAAAATTAATTAGGTTTATAATATACAAAATTGAATAGCTTTTTTAATAGCTCTAAGACTTTGACTCTGGTCACGTACGCGTATAAAAATTATGATATTTACGTACACAAATGATTTTTTTTTTGAAACCAAGGTTAAAGGCAGTGTTTTGATGCCTGACCAAAACTCGGGGTTAAGCCAGTAAATCGATAAATTTGGTGATCCGATAAAATTATCTGGTTTGGGTTTTGAGAATTATCTATTATTTAAAAATCTGATAAAATCCGCTAAAAATCCAGTAAATCGTCACCGGTTGAACCACCGGCTGAACCAACAAATGATTTTTTTTTCTCAAAATTTTAATTTACTTGTATTAAAACTGGTTTTTATTTTCAAAATTTTGTTGTACTTTCCGATTAAACTCTTTTATTTATAATTTTTAGATTTTGATTAAAATTTCATTATGGTACTTGAAGAAAATGAAGTGAACAATTTATGGGGAACAAAATTTATTTTATGCGTGTTTTGTATTATTTTTCAGTTTTTTTCTTATGGAGAATGTTTAGATTTTATTTTTAAAAATAGTTTATTTTGGCTTTAAAGTTTAATCTTAAGGATCTTATCATATCTATATTATTAAAACGAAAGTATATTTCGGATTTAATTGGTAACAATGATAACAGGTTAAATGAAATATAATTATGTTTGGACGCAGGTATAGCATTTGGTCATTTTATTTTCTTCCTTTGGAAATGTCCTTTGCGTATTTCAGTATCAGACGGCAGAACAACAATCGAAATCAATAAGATATGTACATTAAAACCTCTATAAATTAATAATGTTGAGACTTTGAAATTTTATTAATTTATAGAAATATTAATTTACAAAAGTTTCTTTATTTCGATTTCTTATTTAAGATATATTTATTTTAAGATATCTTTATTTTAAGATGAAAAAATTAATTATAGTTTATAGACATTAATTATTTTTTTTTTAATTTGACATTTCTATTAATTTTATTATATTATTTGGTGTATATAAAATATATTTCATATCATTTAAATGTGGTTTTAGATATAAAAATACTAAATCCCATCAAAAATAGATTAAATGTTAAGAAAATATAAAAATAATTTCATTGTAAATAAAACAAACATTATAATGGAGGATTATTATGTATATAAAATATGTATATATATAAATTATTAATTTATAATTTTAATGGGACTATAGATTTACATAGAATTTTCTTAAAAAATATTATCTTATTATTTTATCGATTTATGTCAAATTTTAAACCGGTCCAAATTGGGACTGGTAAAATTTATTAATTTATAGATATTATTAATTTATAGAACGTACATTATCGGTTCACTTACCCCTACTTATCTGCTAACTAACTGGTTATTTAACCAAACAATTATAAAAAAAACTTGTACAGAAAGTCATTTAGATATGGAAACAACTAAAAATTTGACTCAGCCAATATCTCGCGTGAAATTGGAAACATAATATTACTTCTATACTATTTAAACAAATCATTCCCAAAAAATCTACTTATGAAAGGCTGTGGATCTTTTTATTTTTTATACCAACCTATTATATATACAAAATTATATAACTAAAATATTTTATCAACCAGATAAAATTCTATTATTCTCTATATTTTATCTGTTACAGAATATATTATAATTTTCTTTTTCATCCCTAATCTCTCGAACTCATAATTGTTGTTTAGTAACTAAAATCTATAGTTACACTATATATTTGAAAGTGTGATATTATATGACCATGATATGTTCGACTGTATATTTAACAACTATAAATTATTAATCACATTCTTCATGACATATAACGTTTCTTTTATATAAATGTCCTTTGCGTATTTTAGTATCAATTTTAGTATCAGACGGCAGAACAACAATCGAAATCAATAAGATAAGTACAGTAAAACCTCTATAAATTAATAATGTTGGGACTTTGAAATTTTATTAATTTATAGAAATATTAATTTACAAAAGTTTCTTTATTTAGATTTCTTATTTTAAGATATCTTTATTTTAAGATATCTTTATTTTAAGATGAAAACATTAATTATAGTGTATAATTTTTTTTTTTAATTTGACATTTATATTAATTTTATTATATTAGTTGGTGTATATAAAATATATTTCATATCATTTAAATGTGGTTTTAGATATAAAAATACTAAATCCCATCAAAAATAGATTAAATGTTAAGAAAATATAAAAATAATTTCATTGTAAATAAAACAAACATTATAATGGAGGATTATTATGTATATAAAATATGTATATATATAAATTATTAATTTATAATTTTAATGGGACTATATATTTACATATAGTTTTCTCTTAAAAAAAATATTATCTTATTATTTTATCGATTTATGTCAAATTTTGAACCGGCCCAAGTTGGAACCGGTAAAATTTATTAATTTATAGATATTATTAATTTATCGAATATTAATTTATAGAACTTCTACTGTACATTATCGGTTCACTTACCCCTACTTATCTGCTAACTAACTGGTTATTTAACCAAACAAATATAAAAAAAAACTTGTACAGAAAGTCATTTAGATATGGAAACAACTAACAATTTGACTCAGCCAATATCTCGCGTGAAATCTTGGAAACATAATATTACTTCTATACTATTTAAACAAATCATTCCCAAAATATCTACTTATGAAAATTCATTGGAACCTTTTATTTTTTATTTCAACCTATTATATATACCAAATTATATACCTAACATATTTTATAGCAACCAAATAAAATTCTATTATTCTCTATACTTTATTTATTACAGAATATATTATAATTTTCTTTTTCATCCCTAATCTCTCGAACTCATAATTGTTTTTTAGTAACTAAAATCTATAGTTACACTATATATTTGAAAGTGTGATATAATATGACCATGATATGTTCGACTGTATATTTAACAACTATAAATTTTTAATCACATTCTTCATGACATATAACGTTTCTTTTATACAATGTATTATTTAGGATAGTAAAATAATATTTGTCACATGCAACAGATATATACCACACTTATAATTATATCAAGTTTAGACGAAGACCAATTTAAAAGTTTAGATTTAGTATAACAGAACAATATATGGCACCCATTATATAGTTCCACATATTTACAAAATTAAATTTAGTAAATCAAACCATCTGCTAAAAATAAAATTATATATTTTACTTTAAATTATTATTTATAAAAAGTATTTATAATAAAATTTGTTATTTAAGATAAGTTCAGAACTATTAAAAACCTTACAAATTTATAATATTAAATTAGCCAAAAATTCATCAAATAAATGTTAAGTGTCACCAGCTCAACAAATATAACTTTTATAAAATGTACACAAAATACAATGAAAGAGAGTAAGCCTGAGTCGGGGGGTTAGGGTAGGTAGAGACCGGTTCATTTTGGATTCAAAAAAATTGAACATAACTAGGTATTTGAAGTGTTTTAGTTCAAGTTTGATCAGTTCTTTTTAGCTCCGGGTCAGCTCAAATCCAGGTAATATTTGGGTACTTAATGGGTCTGGATTAGTTTGATTATTTAGGATCCAAAAAAAATTTATATACCTAAACCCTTCCAAAAATATTGAAACGTGAAAAATACCCAACAATCCAAAAAAATACCCGAAAATATTGAAATACTCAAAAAGACCCAAAATAAACCTATCCGTACTGACCCAAGAAATAAAAAGCTAAATTTTTGAATATCCAAAATACTTCTTACAATTTTACCCAAAACCCAAAACTAAAATCGAAAACTTGAACCCAAAACTTAAAAAGTATTTGTAATACCAAAAATATATCTAAAACACTCAAATATACCTAATATAAATATATCATTTCAGGTATTGATCTTGACTTGAAAAGAGACTGCGGATCCAAAAAAATTTGAATACGTAAAGCTGGACACAAACCGCACTTATATTTCCATGTCGATTTTTCAGTTTTTTTTTTTTTTTGGTTTGGTAAATGTTCATGTTAAGAGAGAGAAGAGTGTACATACATAATTTTAAATAAACTAATTCATAAATTATATAACTTTAACAAATTATATTCTTTGATACTATATGGTTTTGTAATATAATAATGTACAACAATTTCAAAATACTAATTCACAAATTTTGTATACAATCCAAAAAAAATCCGTGCTTTCGAAACGCGAGTCAAAATCTAGTATTCTATTATACATTTGAAAATTTTGTATGTGAGTTGAAATTAAAAACGAAAACAACAAAATTTAAATACTTTCAATATTTTTATGATATATGTAATTTTTTTAGATTTTTAACAGTTAATATATAAAGTAATTGCATCATATAACCAGAAAACAAATCGATATTAGCAATCTAGCTATCACATTTTCATATTTAGGTAACTGACTATAAAAAATATTGGAAGAGACGAAACTAACCTTGAAAGAGTCTCAACTTGCATAGGTTTTCGAAAACATAAACATTATTGAACCTATGCATGTAGGTACTACAGTAGAGAGTGTCAGAAGGATGTTAAGTCTGCCAACGTCTAAGACTATGTACATTGGTGTGATTTATTCAATACCTTAATTTTCACTTTTTATACTCCACATCATCTTCTCTCTTCCACCTAATAATTCAACACCCACTCATCTTTTATACTCTACAATAGTTTTGTTTAATAAAATTCAACACCCTATCTTATTCTTTATATTGTTAAAAGTTTTCAATTATTTTAACTAAACCATAAAAATAAAAATGATAATTTTTATTTTAGTTAGATTTTTACAAATAACAAAATATAAAATATTAATAGTCACTATTCTTTTAAAATCATATTATTAAAAAGTTTTACATAAATTTAAAATGCATTACAACGCAATAATAAACACATTAAAACAACTAATAAAACACACATAACTTAATTGATTAATACAATAGACATAACTTATAAAAACAATGAAACTTTTAGATCACACATAGAGATATCAAATCTATTTAGTCATGGATTACTCGTGAACTTGGCCCATATGTGTTTAACTAGATCTGCTTGTAATTCATGATGCACATTTGAATCATGTAACTCGGATCTAGTACGCACATGGTTCGCAAATGCAGGTAGCACTTCTGTCGAGAATGGTTGTTGTGTACTTGATCCACTTGCCTCAGATTGATCATAATCGGTCCAGTGTTGAAGATAAGAGTCTCGTTCATCCTCAACAATCATATTATGCAATATAATACATGACCTCATGATGATAGCCATGAGCCATTCTGACATTAAATTGAAATGTCCACTCTTACCACTTGAATATAATTCATGCGCTTTTGCCAGAACATCGTTCTCCAACCATCCGCTTTGTTTCATACGCTTAGCATTATCGTAAGCGCCAGTCCATTTGTTCAATATTTTGTTAATATAGTTGTAATGATTTCTGCATGAAACTCCATCCCGGGGAGGATCAAATGAGCAATGCTCATTGCAATACTCAACGATTTTCCCCCAGTACAATTCACTTTTTTGATTTCTACCAACAATGCTGTATGTTTCATATTTTATCCAACCACTGAACAATACCAAATTCTGCTCAGTGCTCCATTTGGGGCTCTTTCGGTGAGTACGAGTTGAATCTTCTGCATGTGGAGTGGCTTTGTTTACACCTTCCGTACCTCCAAGAGACATTTGTGTAGAGAATTCAGGGAAATCACTTGTTCCAACATTCAGAACATTCTCATTATGCAACATAGTTGAAGAATGAGGGGGTGTTTGAGTTGGAAATAACATCATCGGTCCATATTGTGGACGATAGTTTAGAGCCGATGGTGGCATGAAAAAATTTCCTGGAAAACCACAGTTTGGTATATTTTGGGGCTGGTTGAAAGAGTGATTTTGAAATTGATAGTTGTTGGGATTTGGATAATTAAGAGGATAATTAGTAGAATTTTGAGTATCAGAAGGATTATTGTTAGGATCTATTCCGATAAAAATGATAGTTAAGGATATAATCAAGAGATTAAAGGTAGATTATTAGAAAGTTATAGTAGAAATAGAAGTTTTTTTTTGGTATCCAAATCAAATGAACTAAGTCTCTATTTATAGAATTGAAAAAATTACGAATTTTGATATATAAAAAATAATTTTATAAATTGATTTACTTGTAAATACTTGTTGTTGAATGATTGAGATAAAAAAATAAATCCAAAATCTACACAAACCAATAAGAAAATTACACATGTGCAAAGTGAGCTCCATTTTGTGTTTATTCAACTGTTGAAAGAATTCAACTTGTTGAATCCACAAGGCATTCAACACCCCCACTATTTTGACCCTTTTTTTTCAACTGTTGAAAAACCCAATTCAACACCCTCAATGTACCTAGATCTAACTCACCTATATTGGCTGAGTCAAAATTTGTACGTTGTTGTTACACAAATCTTGTACATAATTGTGTAAGTTGTTTATTTGATGTAAAAAAAATTAGAAATTACTTATATTTTTAAATAATCATATATATGAGATGAATACTTGTAAAAAGTTTAAGATAGCAAATATAAAAATTTATGAAATAATTTAAAATCTTTATAAACAACTTACACAATTATGTTGCAAAAAAATTATATTCATCATACTATATACAACCTTTTTAGCATTACATATTAGGTTAATATTTATAATTTAATTTTGTTATACCTAAATTTAGTTTGTGGAGAACTTCATCATTTTTTCTTTTTTTTTCTAGGATAGAACCTTTTCTTATTTTTATTGCAATTTGTTTCCGTAGCATTTGATTCCTTTTTATCGTTTCAATACTCATGTTTAGGGCTAGGAATTTACCCAATACCGACACTAAACTCAAACCCGATCCAAAAAACCAAAACTGAACCCGAACCTGATCCAAAAGATTTGAAATCAAACCCAATCTGATGTATAAAAAATATCCGGCTAGATATTAAGTTAGAGGAGATTGGATATCCAAACCTGATTGGGTAATATCCGATATCCGAATACCCAAATTAAATATCCAAAAATATATATTGTAATCCTAAATCCTTAATAATTTAGACTCAATTTCCTCTTCATTATTCAATCTAAACATAACCCCGTCTCTATCATGGACTTAATGGTTTCATCTTTTATTGAAAGATACATTCTTTTCTAAGGTTACTTTGGCGACGTATTGCTCTTCATCTTTGAATACTTGATGCCCGCTCTTTGGTCAACAACCTAGTTTTTTGTTGTTTGCGTAATACTATATTGTTCTATCTTGCAAAGTGCACATTACTATTTGATTCAAATTAATTGGTTTGATTCATGAGCTATGTTTATCCCTATCTTGTCTTTTTAAAATTAATTTTAAATAACTGAACCCGGCCAAAATTATCCAAACGCGAACTACAAATACCCGAACCCAATCAGAAAAATAAAACTACTTAAACGGTACTATACCCCTATACCCAAAAATATGAAATACGCTATCCGAATCCGAACGGATATCTCAATGCGCACCCTACACATGTTCATATTGTATGAAGTTCAAAACCTAACTACTAGCAATAATGGAAAACAAACATAGTGAAGAACTTGCATCTGTTTGCTGCTTCTTTTCACTTAATTTCATTTTAATGTACTAGCTTCTCAATAGGTGTTGGGGATAAATAATCTGGGAAGACATTACATTAGCCCTTCCTAATTTTACTCATCTAGGAATATAGCTAGTAATAGATTTGATTAGAGCTTATTTCACTTATCTGATAACCACCGTACTGATCACACATTCACTATATGTTTCAATATGTCTTTTAGGAAGACAAACAAACTTTTATTTAGTCACTAATATATTTTTGTATATCCAAGGTGGAACCCATTTCCCTTCATTCTAGATTCCAAGAGTATTATTGATTGTTTGTTTTACACTCTCGAAGAAAGAATCAAAGAAGAGATCAAATGACTTATCATAGTCACTGATATATTTCTCTAAAGCTTTCCCATATTTGTTTATTGCTTTCATGACTTCTTCACATCCACGAGGTTCCGTCTTAAAAAAAAACTATCATCAACAAAGAGAATGTTGCATCTTAAAAAAAAAACAAATATCATCAACAAAGAGAATGTAAGATATCTGAAGGTTAGTGCACGAGACATGCAACTTGTTATCTTTCCTTAATTCTCTGCATGATTAAAAATTTTAATTATCTTAAAAATTACTAAAACCAATAAAGGACTACACAAAGAAAAATTAAAAAAAAATACAGAAAAATATTTGTGAAAAGTATTCGAATTTATAATGGATACTTGTTAAGACATGCGCCTTGCGTGGAATGAACATTTGTATACAAATTAATTTTACATATTATTATTTATTTTGTGTTAATTTACATGTTAGGAATAATAAACGTAGTGAATAATTGAGAAGCGAGTAATTATTGGGTATATAATTAAATTAAAGTTAACACATAAACCAAAACAATCAGCTTTTTATTTTATTTCCAATCATTTTTTTTGGTATCAAAACAAGCAGTTTTATTTATTTTCTATGCTATATAATTTAATTTAAATGATATTGACGTAGATATAAATTATATTTAGTATAAATATTTACTAAGTGAGACTTTTTGCTCTTATGATTTTATTAACATTTGTTTATGTTCTGTAACAAAAACTTTAAACCATTAATCACAAAATTATAAATGTGAGATTTTTAATAGTTTTAGTAATTTATAATCATTAAAAAATCAATGCAAATTGAAAAATTAAAATATTGAAGTCTTAATACATTCTCAATGCAAATATTGAAATTAAAATATGAATACACTTTTATATGATATATAGTTTAATTTAAATAATATTAAAATATATACATATTTTTTAATAGGAATATCTATTAAATGAGATTTCATATTCATATATTTTACGATCATTTGTATTTTGCTATAACAAAATTGTTATCACAAAAATTTTAATGTGGAGTTTTCAACAATTTTAGTAATTTATAGTCATTTTTAAAATTTAGATATGGCATATAAGAAAAATCTAAAATTTATGGTGTGGTTAATTTGATTGTTTAAATTTTTTTAATAATATAAATTAAACACAAAAAATGGACGATACAAAAACTTTTACCAAATCTTTATTATTCAAAATCTGTTGTGGAAGGTTGTGATTTATTCTCATTATATCATCTTTTATTTATACAATCTAATAGACCGTCATATGAAATAGGATAAACACTATCATATGATGATAAGGATAACGATGTTGCCTCATTAAAACCTCTTTTGAAAAACTCAAAACCCCATGTGGTAAAAAAGGAAGTCAGGACAGGAAAAAGAATACAACACATGTTACTCCCCCTGATGAATGCATCTTTCAGTTTACGCATTCCTATCTGGTGGATGAGCTTCCTGAGCGTCGAGGTATGCAATGATTTTGGTGAATGGGTCAGC
>JABAYD010012503.1:0-21659 GCA_014822095.1 Diplotaxis tenuifolia
TTTATCGATTTATGTCATATTTTACACCGGCCCAAGTTGGGACCGGTGAAATTTATTAATTTATAGAGATTATTAATTTATCGAGTATTAATTTATAGAGGTTCTACTGTATATTAAAAGAGAAACATTGTAATAAATGCATTGACACGTGTCAACTTCACAATGATTTAACAATTAAAACGTTCACACACTAATTTTCTTAATTTATAATTTAATGTGTTTAAACACTATTTTTAATTAATCTATTTTTAGTTTATATATTTGTAACTTATGCATTCGTGAGTTTAAATTATTTCCGTGTAACTATGAAAATAGTATTGTTGAGAAATGTACAAAATCATTAAAATTCACATCAATTAAAACGTTGGGATGAGAATATTTTTAAAAATTGAAAAATTTCGTACTTTTCTGAACTTGGCTATAATTGAAGTTTATGTATACCGAAAGAACAAATAATTTTGATTGGTTATAAATTGAAAAAAACTAAGGTGAAAATAACACACAAATTGAATCTTTATTTTACCAAATATTACTTTTCTTTACAAGATTTTCGTATAAGACCAAGAATTTAAAACAAAACCACAATTGCTAGAAAAAACAGCGATTGGAACAAATTTAGTAAGAAAGAAAATTCACGAAATCGATTGGAAAAACATAATTCAGATTCCAAGTAAAGAGATCACATTATTTTTGATGCTACCATAACTTCCGTTCACTCGATTGTATCGTGTCTTTATTATATTTACTAAATAATATTATAAAAAAAATACAAGTTATTAGTTATAGACTACTTCAATTGTGAAACATGCCTAAAAATATTAACAATATGTCCAATAGTTTTTATTTATATTTTTAAAGTATGGTTCAATAATTATGTATGTAAAAAAAACCTAAAATATTTGTTTTACACTTATTTTATTTTTCTTGATATTATTAGAAGAAAGTAAGTTCAGGTAAATATATATTCGGGAAACTCAACTTAACTTGATTTAAAAGTAATAGTAAACAAACTAAGGCTTATTAAATACTTAAATGGATTTAAAATTTTAATATTCGGATAACCAGACCTGGATAACCAGACTTGGATCTTATACAAATAGAAATGTTTTTATACCCAAAATATCTACATCACAATTATATATCTAAATACCTTAATTATTTTTTAATTTTATATCTATAGATATTCAAAAATAATAATTATCAAATAGTCACAAGTAAATATCTAAAAATAACAAAAAATGTTCAAAATTCTGAAAATACATATTTGTTTTTCATCCTAATATTTAATTTGAATATGTTTATGTAAATTTGAGTATTTGGTCTTACAATTTTTAATTTTTATGTTTTATATTATTTTATTTTGGGGATTTAATAATTTATTTGAATTTTTGTTAAAAACATAATTAAAATGGGTATCCGAACTCGAACCGAACCGAACCTGCTACGATCCGACCAAATCCAAACCAAATTCAAACCTAAATTTATAAATATTCAAATCAGATTTAAATTTCTCATTCTAAAAATTTGAAATCCAAAAAAATTATCTAAATCCGAACGGATATATCAATATATATTCTTAATAAAAATCTATTCAACAAAATCTCTTACTAAAACATAAAATTAATAATCTAATTAGCTATTGTACTCCGCGCATGAGCGCGAATTATTACCTAATTGATTAATTATTTTTCTTAATTACTGGTGAGAGAAATGAAAGATTATAAGAAAGTCAAACAAATATTAATTATATTATTTTACGCATGCATTTTCTCTGCCTTCAAGGATTTAAAATTCTGCTTTGCAGAGAGAAGGTGTATTTTAAGCAATTGATTAATTTTTTATACCAATTGATTAATTATCGGCGAGAGAACTGAAGGTGATAGGAAAGTCAAACTAATAATTTTTATTTCATTATAAATGTTAATTTGGACTTATACATACAGATTAAAAAAATAATTAATTTTGTATATTTTTAATATAACACACAATTATCAATACACTTGATCATATATCAATCAATAGGAAAATAAACCGCAGAATAAAACTAATATATTTTAGATTGAAAATAAAAACAACGGAAAATTTTCTCTACGGCACATGAAACTTTCATGGAGGGAGTATCAGTTATATTATTTTATGCATGCATTTTCTCTGCCAGCTGCCTTCAAAGATTTAAAATTCTGTTTTGCAAAAGGGAAGGAAGGCACCTTTTGAACAATTAACTAGATTATGACCCGCCCTTGAATTGTAGATGGTATCAGGCGTGGGGAAATCAAAGCATATTATAGATGAATTGCTTGCTAACAATGATCGTAATCGAACATTCTTTCTTTGCTTATATATATATATATAGTTAATGTATACATGATTTGTTTCTATTTAAAATAATGCATCCCGAAATTATAGGAAATAGAGGGGGAGCGAAGGTTATATAAAGCAAATCTCATTACACATATATAGGTTAATTACGAACAGTTAATTATTTGTGAATAATTGGACCTAACTACTATCAATAGGACATGTTCCAAAATATTCGACCCGCCCTCTAGAGGTATACTTTATTTCACATTTTCTTAATTTTTTTTTATTTCTATATAATTTTTGTAATTGTATTTTTTGTTTTTATAATCATATTTGTGTTTTTTTTGTAATCGTATTTTAGAAATAATCAATATTATTAATACAAAATAAGTACTAATCGTATTTATGTATATTTTCTTTTTAATTTTTTTTACTAATTTAAGAAATTTTATTTATATATATATATATTTGATATTAATTACATACAATATAATTTTTGCAAATTATATTGAGTAGGTAAAGTTGCATATAAATTATACACTTGTGCCATACGCAATTCACAAATTATTTATAATATTACAAATTTTACTTTGGATTTTTTTTTAAAAAATAACCAATCATAGAGATTTTTTTTTTTTCTTTTTTGTCATCAGATTATATTATTTTTTAAAATGTAGATTAATCGTATCCTATAAAAGCTTAATTAGACCTGCACAAAAAAGGTTAATTAGCCAATAAATAATTATGAAATTCAAAATTTAAAAACAATAGTAATTTTTTTTTATTGAATATCAAAACAATTGTAATTTAAAAGGCCATAAAAATATGGATTTCAACAAATTAATAGATTTATTTAAATCAAGGCTGACAAAAAAAAATTAAGGCCCATGGCCCAACTTTAAGCATTCTCCGATTTGCTTGTTAAAGTTAGTTATGCCCTACGTTGCACGGAATCATTGTTTTGGCCACGATTCCCGCTCCGGAAACGGAAGCGGAATCGGAAACGTCCGGAATCGCTCGGAATCCGGGTGGAGTCGCGATTCTAGAAAAGCTAAATATGGAAGCGCATGGGAAGCTGTGATTCTGATTTGGAAGCGCAAGATTGAATGAGTTGGAATCGTCCAACGATAAAAATTACTTGACAAATACACGCACTTGTTAATAACTGAAGCTTATCGTATGTGAAAAGTAATTGTTTTATGACTATTGTCAAAAAGGAAGAAGAAGCAATTAGGGTATTCAAGTTACACGTATTCGATGTCAAAAAAAAGATACGTATTCTTAAATAATAATTTTATTTGAATTTTCGGTTTAATCAACATTAAAGAAAGAATAAATATGGGTATTATAATCTTATCACTCATGGTCTAAATTAACCAACCATAGTGGTGCATTTTCATGAAATTAACATGAGAAAATTAACGTTTGTTTGATAAAGAATAATATTCTTTCGGTATTTTTCCTTTTTCTTAATAATATATAATATATATTTACAAAACATTAACTAAATTTTAAATTTTATTTTAGGTATTATATATACATATTATAACTCAAAATGTTAAATATTAACACTAAAGTAATACTTATTTAGATTAATAATAGTAAATATATATATATTTTAAACGCTTCCAACACGTTTCCGCTTCCTAAAAATTTGTAAAATATTGATTCTGCGTTTCCAAACGCTTCCGCTTCCACGTTTCCGCTTCCGTTTCCATGCAACATAGTTATGCTACAAATATGATTTGATTTTGACACATTGAAATAAGATGAGTGATGGATCCGAAAATGTTGGAATAAGGAGAAGTTGAAATCAATATAAACAGATTCGTACCTAAAATAATATTTAAAGTAGTCTAGTGGCACAAAAGTAATATTCCAAGATCTACCAAGGGCAATTAATAACAATGATTCTGTATTAATAATATTGATGGAAAGGAAAATTAGAGAACATGGCTTTTTGGCTAAGATCAAGTGTGAGAACATGGTGGCCATCTCCGTGCTATTATCTTGTTCTTATCAAATTTTCCAGATTTGATGGGATTTTATTTGGGAGAATTGCATAAAAATACATTATTTGATATACTAATTCAGATTTACCTTAGAAGATGAGACATTTTCATATATACCTAAGATGTGTAATTACAATGACTAAACTAACCCTAAACATTTTTTCTCTTTGTGCTCCAGGCGGCGCTTGCTTAGAGATCCGATCACGTTCTTGGACGCGATTGAAGGAGGTTTTGATCTTCCACCATAAGAACTCCTCTGTTGGGTGGCGTCTGTGACGAATTGCTTCGCAGGTGTACCATGTCTTCGTAGCGCTCCGCTTCCTGGGCGAGCTTTGCCACTTAAGAACCAAATCAGCAGTCTCGTATTTTGGGAATATTGTCCAGTTCCCAAGCTTAGGAAGGTTTCCGTTGGATTGAATTGGCAGACTAAAGAATGAGCTTCTTTGCGATTCCGTTGACTGGCTTCTCGTGTCTGCTCCTGGTGGATGCGGCAAGAACACGCTCGTTACTCATCTTTGCCACGATGAAGAGATCAAAGGTTAATTTAAGTCTTCTTCATCAAATTTTCCATACAGTTTTGTTTCTCATCATCTAGTGTTTTGGCAGGGCATTTCAAGCATATCTTCTTTGATGTTGTCTCAATTAGTCCATACTAGTACAGAACCTACTCCTGAACAATTCTCAAGCAGCTGTTGGATGATGTGTGCCAAGGAGCTGGCGCCTTGCTTGATCAATTTCGGATTAAGTTACCTGGTTATAAGATTCTGGTGACCTCTCGCTTTAATTTACCCAGTTTTGATGTCACTTACTCTTTGAAAACTTTGAAGTGTGGAGATGCCAAGTCCCTTCTCATTCAATGTGTTTGCCGCCACATCCCACATTTTCAGATGATTATGAACTTCTTTTCCAAAAGGTATTGTTGGACAGATTTTCTGTTCCTCCTAAAAAGTTTTAAGCTTTGGCATCTGTCTGAAGGAACAAATAGATTTGTCTTTATCTCTTTGATCAAACGGTGAAGGCTTGTCTTGCAGATAGTGGAACGTTGCAATGGTAATCCAGAATTGTGTTTGAATCTCAGGGAGCATAGTACTAATGCTCACTTCTTGTCTATCTCTACAAGTAATCCTTTCATGTCCTAAGGAATGTAGAGACTCAAGGTTTTGATTATCATAAACCACGGTCTTGATTCTGCAAAACTGACCAAATTGTCATGTCTCAGCTCGTTACCAAACGGGTCAGATTGGAGAAAGTCTCAGTCACGTTGCAACTCGTTTGTCTCAAGAAGTTGACTTTGGTTATGTGTAGTTTTGGTGAGGTTTTCTACGACCCTGAAGAAATAGATGTCTCTAAAGCACTTCCTAGTTTACAAGAGATTGACATAGACTATTGCTATGATCTTGATTTGTGTAACGTTTACTTGTAGGAGTTCTAAAAATGACTGAAGAAAATGATGCATGTAAAAGAAGCTAAAGAGATGGCTGTTGAAGAAGCTAAGGAGTTGAATCAGGTTGTTGAAGATGCTAAAGTGATGGCTTGCTTTATTTTTTGTTATTGTTTGTTCCGGTGTCAAGTGACTCTTGTCATAGTACTTTAACTGATAATAAATAATATATATGTTTGTAAAGTCTACAAATCATTTGTAAATATTTTAAAATCATTTATTTATAATGGTTTATAAACCATATAGAAGGGTTTATAAATTTTTAATAATCGTTTGTAAAACATGTTATGAACCCTTTTTAGGTTTTATAAATTTTATAAGAGTTTATAAAACCTTGAATCATTTATAAAGTTTATAAAACTTTGAATGAACCATTTATAAAGTTTATAAAACACTTCTAAATATTTATAAAACTATTATAAAGGTTTATAAAACTATTTATAACCGTACAAGAATTTATAACCCATTTATTGGAGTTTATAAATCTATTTACAAGGTCTATAAATCTATTTTTAAGGATTTATACAAAATATTAAAAGAGTTTAACAATCTTCATAAAAAATTTTATAAGAGTTTATAAATCATTTAAAAGAGTTTATATTACTCATAAGTTAGTTTATAATTGTTTACAAACTGATTTATAAGGTTTATAAGTTGATCTACAAAATTTTATTAATGGAATTTTGGTTTTAAGGATTTATAAGTGATCTATAAACCATTATAAAGTCACCTATAAAGGTTTACAAAGTCATTTATAAGAGTTTATAAATTTATTCATAAAGGTTTATAAGGTAATTTATAAGGGTTTATATATTAATTAATAAGGTTTATAAATTAAATTATAAGGAATTACAAACTGATTTATCAGAGATTATAAACTAGTTTTTAATTATAAGGGTTTATAAGCCTTTCTAATTAGTTTACAACGGTTTATAAAATACATTTATAAAGTTTATACAGGTTTATAAAAACAATTTATAAAGTTTATAAGGGTTTATAAAAAAAATTATAAAGTTTATACACATTATAATGGATTATTAAAAAATTATAAGGGTATGTAAAATTATTTATAAGAGTCTATAAACCATTTATAAAGGCTTATAAAACAAGTTATAAAATCTATAAACCATTTATAAATGTTTATACGAAAGTTTATAAATAATTTTCAAGGGCTTTGTATACTATTAATAAGGACATTACCAGACTCTTATAAATGTGCAATATAAAAAGCTTAATCTATTAGTCACAGAGAAGCAGGACATTACCAGACTCGTATAAGAATCCATTACTAGTTATAAAATCAAACAAAGAGGTTCCTAATAAAGTTTTAACGAGAGAGAGATCTGATGAAAATCACACACAAAATAACTTAAGAAGCAGAAAAAGGCTTCTTCGAATCAGCAGTAGAACTCAAGAGAGACTTGGCTGGTGTAACCAAAGCAATGCCTCCATTTTGGCTGTTGTCATGACTGCAGATTCTCAATCTTTTCTAGCCCCTCAACATCAACGATTAAATGTTCACATCCCCTGAGTTTCCGGCCACCTTCTCAGCTTCCTCGACTTTCAGAATGTTCTCCAGTCCTTCTAGACACACGGTGATAATCTTTGGATCCGGGCATATCAAAAGATCACAAAGTGGTTTCACGACTCCCTGATTCACCATGTACCTAAACGGCAAGCAACAAAGGGAGAAAAATTTAAGTAATCTTTGAAGGAGAGATAGCAAAGATTTTTAACAGAGTCGAGAGAAGATGGGGATGGTGGTATCAAATAGGATTACTTGATCTGGTCAGCAGAACCACCCGAAGTGGCATTCGATACTGCCCATACAGCTTCTTTCTTTATATCAAACTCTGCATTTTGAAGCAAATTGACGAGAGGGCCAATCAAACCAGCTTCACATACATCCTACATTGAAAATCAGAGTAACATAAACATACGTAAACTATTTCTGCAAACAACCAAAACCTCCTCAAAGTAATAATAAGGTGAACAAAAAAATCAGTTTTCAGAAAAAGTTAACCTGAATCTGGTCCCTGTTTCCAGCAGTGATGTTTGAGATTGTCCAGCATGCTCCCTTTTTAATGCTCTTCTTATGGTTCTGAGTCAGAAGGCTCAGAAGAGAATGGAGTGCACCATGACTAAATTACACACTGCAGCAGAAATTCTCATCGGCTCCGAACCAACAAAAAGAAAAGAACTATCAAAGTAATCGTTAAATGTTTTAGTCACGAGAGCATTATACATCCAAAATAATGATTATGATGAACATATCAACACAAAAGAGGCAGGACACCAGAAATCATGTGCACTATCTGAGAGATGCTTTGTGCTAGACTAGCTATGTAAAAAGATGCATGATACTAGCGTCGACCGAATCTGAAAAGAATGATAGATATTCAAAAGGCGATTTGTGTGATGAGTAGCAGGAGGCTATGCAAGTAACTTTTGACAGGCAATAGTCGTTCTCATAGTGTTCAAAATTTTGCTGCGAAGCTAGTGGTGTCACATTCTTCCCATTACTGTTCTAAGAAGAGTGGAAGATCCATACTGAATATAAATGAATGAAACTATAAGAAGAGTTGAGTCTGTGCATCATCTCCTGTGACGATGTTACCAATAGTACGAACCCATTAGCTTTCTTCTCGTACATCTCCTCTATACCCAGGTTCACTCCCGTACCCAGATTCATTCCCCATCGGGTCGACAACAACGGGGAACCCGAACCCATTAGCTTCCTTCTCTCCGCCGCAATCCCGCCGCGACCTCTGCGCCTCGCTCACATCGGAAGCCCAATTCTCTTCGCAAAACGGCTCACCACTCGAATCTGTGGCAACATCTAAGGGTAAATAAGAGCAAGTCCCGTGAGCTCCGACGGAGCAGCATCTCAGATTTCGCCGGATATGGCCAAAGTTCGCCGGATATGGCCGGAGATGGGCGAGATCGATCTCGTCGGAGAGTTAAAGGACAAACAAATCTATGTTACATAATAGTATTTTGTTTATTCAAATTTTAATGGTAAACATGAGTAACTTATAGTGACATAGTGTATTATGAACGTGCTTGCAAATTCCCATTTTATTTCGATAATCTACTATTTTCTATTATGTATTCATAAATGTTTTAATAAAATATTAGGTAATAACTAGCGTCTTGCGCGGAATAAAATTATTAATTTCATTATGTTTTTAAGATAAAAAAATATTATGTATGTTTAATTTGGATATCAGTTTGATTTTATGTTAGTTTTTAGGATTTTAATTTGTTAAAATATATTTACTATTCTCAATCAATATTTATTCTCTTTATTTGGTTAAAATAATGGAGGCTTTTAGATTTTTTAATGATAACTAAAAACTATTATTATTTGTTTGGCTTCATGTTATATGAGTTTTAGACAATTCTGATGTTAAATTAATGGTTTAATAATATAATTTTTGAAGGCATGAAAATCAAATCAAATCTAGATAATAATAGAAGAAAAAAATTATTAAAACAAAGAATTTTTGTGTTGATAAAAAAAAATATTTGATCCGATCCGTTATATGCTTATGTATATACATATATTTAATGAAGTATATATAAGTTTTACCATATTTTTATTTACTAAATTTATTAAAATAGGTATTAGTATTCAAAAATGTAAATAAATTTTATTTTTTGTAAAAAATATTATTTTAGATTATTATTTATTTTTAATTGCTTTATTTATTGTTATAGATTGAAAGTGGTTTAAATATAATTTTTTTCAAGACACCGTATCTGGATGACTACTAATCGCATCGAATAGGATAATTGATTATTCGGGCAAAACATATTGGGCCGCAATACTTTCAAAACTTTGGATATCTGATTCGTGCCTACTTTTACATGTGTATATGAAAAAAATATATAAATATGGTTGATAAATATATAAATATATCGTAAGTAATATTAAAAGCGATTATTGTCCAAAATAACACATGAAATATATAATATTTTATTAAAATAAATTAATTAATATTAAAATATGTCTAGACAAGTGATTTTTTTTATAAATTATCTTTCTATGTAGAATTTTTGTATAACCCGTAGAATTGCGCGTGAAAATTTTTTCTTAAAAAAATTGTAAAATATTATATAGTGTCAACGCATTTATGTAGAATTGGCCGAGAATCGTTGTGAGACTGACACGTGACAAACATAATGTGAACACATTAAATGAAAATGCTTCTCCTTTAATATATAGGGGATTTTAGTAAGGGAAGTTAGCTAAAAAGCATGGACTTTAGGACTTATAGTGAAAACCATTTAAAACATTTTTTATCACTATCTTTTTTTTAATACCTAGCGTGCCTTTTTTACGTTTAAGAAAATCGTAATTACAAGAATGTCAATACTTTTTAGTGCACGTAGGCAAAAACTCGACTCCACGTCAAAATGCGGCACAAAACTCAGTCGTAATGCGATACGAACTTCGTTACGGCATAGTTATAGTTACGATGCGAATGACTTAAAGAAAGCGACTGACTTATGAGACATACGCTGAGTTATGAACATAACTCAATCAAATGTGACGGCTGACTTAAAAAAATTCAGGCTGATTTATGTGATAAAGGCTGAGTTATGCTCCCATGTTATAACTGACTTATATATCGGCGGACTGATTTCTGAAAAATTTGGCTGAATTCTGGTAACGATACGGCTGAGTTAACTATCGCGGCTGGTTAAATGATCGTCTGCATGCTGACTTATGAGAGGTTACTGCGGTTGCGTTATGTTTAATCAGCCGTAATAACGTGGATTAAGTAAACTCAGCTTTGTTACGGCTGACTTTTTAGCGAAAGATTAATTACTAGCTTTCATATGCCGCCTGATTTATAAGACGAGACGGCTGGCTTATTAGCGAACATTTTTATTACTATTGATTAATTAGAAAAAGATTAATTACTAAAATAATATTAACGTGTCGTAGATATGATTGCGTAGAAACTTTTGCGGAGAAGAGGATGTATGAGAAGAGGATGTCGGAGATAGTTCGATACGAGACGATTAGTTATGACAAAAATGATATCGGAGGCGGTTAGGGTTTAACGAGGTCGACGAAGATGATAACGGAGAAGACGATATCCAAACAGTTCAAAACGAGAGTATTTGTTGTGACGAAGATGATTTTGAACTCGGTTAGGGTTTAACGAAAATTGTGACGAAAATGTTATGGCGTTGTGACGATACCATTTTTTTCCTATTCACCGAACATATGGGACGATTGATTTTCCAGTGTCAATAATGATAACACAAATTAATGACGTGGATTATCTAATTAGTGATGTGAATTTAATAATTAAGATTCGTATCAACGGTAACAAAATTAAAGAAGAGATTTTATTGTAATTTACTAGAAATCAAAAAATATTTTAGTCATTTTTAAATAATATATACTATTTTAGTCATTTTTCAAGTAATATGTGTTCTTCAGGTAGTTTTCTCTTTTAGTAACCATCTTGAATCAGGTGATTGTTTAATAATAGCATATAAACCGGACAAGAAGCGGTATAAACCCGTATCAGAAGAAACCAAAAAAAAAAACGATTCATGTTTATAAACATGAAGAACATGCATTAGCAATAGGATTCAATTGGAATTATTTTGATTGTTTGATACATCACTTTAAAACTCAAAAATATTCGTTTAAAAAAAATAATATCATAGTCTTATCTTATTGATGTTTCTATTAATCATATATTTGATATTCAAGTATTGTGTGCGCATATTCATTTCTCAAGTAATTATTATTGCTCATGTAAATTTAGGATTATACTAGTTAATCATTAAATGCTGACTGAAATTGTTAGTTTTCCGTTGGTTGTATTCTGTTTGTTTTTAAATAAGTGTTATTTTTTCTTCTTTTTTGAAACAAAAAATGTTATTTTATAATTTATTTCTTGTTTCAAAAATATATATCACTTTAGTTTTCCAATGTAATTTTTTTGGTATATATTCTCTTTTTTACTCTTTTAACTAACTAATAGTTTTTTTAATAAATTATTTTTATTTGAATAATTGTATATCAAATAAAGATATTTTATTACTATTTTTAATTTGGGTGAAGTATGTGATACTTCTAATAAAATGACGGGAGCAGTGAAATATTAGTAAGAAAATAATAAAAAATAATACGCAAATAATATTTGAATTTTAAAACTAGCTATTATAATTTATAAATGAATAAACTATCTCGTTGACAAAAAAAAATGAATAAACTATCTATTTTCCCAGAGTGCACACGGATTCCCATCTATTATATTAAAAGAGAAGTCATGACCTCTCATTCATGCGTAATATTTAAGAAAATAGACCCTTACTGGAAATAATAACACATTCATTTAAGAATTGTAATTATATTATGTTCCTTATATACCTACAATATATTTGGCTATTTATTTGGGCTTACAATATATTGACTTAAAGATAATTCTAAATGCATAGTTACTTTGGACTAAGTATATTATTTTGATTTGAAAATTGTCTCATTAAATAGTAATATCTACTAATAAGAAATAATGTATATAATATTTTAAATATCTATGATTTATTTATTTTTGCAAATACATTTTATTTGTAATCTTTAGATTACATATAGACTTTTAATATATGTACAATAGTATACATCGTATGTAATTTATTTTAATATATGTCAATATTTTTTATTGATATTCGATAGTTCACTTTTAAAAATAACAAAAACAACACTAATTGTTTAATCAATAATTTCCATGTTTTTCGTAATGAAAATTATTTTCTATTTTACCAAACTACATATTTTAAAAAATTAAAAAATAAAATATTTATTCAACAAACAAAAATAAAGAAACTAAGATACGACATATTACATTTTATATAATTGCTTTGATAGAAAAAATTATATTGAAAAATTATAATATATACCATTCTTGAAATAAAAACTGTATATATATGTAAATAAAAATATAAATTAACACCCGCGCGGTTGCGCGGGTCCAAATCTAGTATATTTAATACAAGACAATAATGCTTTATTAAAAATAAGCATACTTTTAAAAACATACGAGTAATAACTAATAAAAATGTTACTCCCTCCGTTTCATTTTAGTTGTCGTTTTGGGTTTTTACACACAATTACCTATACACCTAACCACATTTCAACCAATAGAAAAATAAAATAGTAAATAAAGTCTACAACGACATATAAACCGGAACGGAGAGAGTATAAAATACACATAGATTAAAATAATAAAGTACATACGTCTGCCAGAAATGAATATTCATTTTAAAATTTTCAACATTTGTAATTTAGTTTTAATAAAACCTTAACATTGTTAGTATTTCATTTGATCTATTAAATGTGCTTTGAAAATTGATATGGATAAGAATCAATTAAAGTTCAGTCTTTCAGAGAAATTTTGCCTCGTACTTGATTTTAGTCAACTACTAATTTAATATTTTTTTTTTGAAAAAGAGTAAACTAATTCAATATTGGTTCTTGAAAGTTGAAAAATAGGGATAACCAAAAGACGTGTTGACAAAAAATAACAAAAGACCTAAACTAATAATATCTAATGGAGATTCTTTTAACCTTTATGATATATATAGATGCCGGAAGACGGTGAGCGACTAAAAACCCTTTCAACCTCTTCATCTTCTTCCTGCTCGTCCATAATCGCTGAAACTGTCTCACCGGATATGAAGTGCGTGTACGTAGAAACTAACCTAGACACTCGTCTCGTAGTTCTTGTTGATGAGCATGGAACCATGTTCGATTTCAAAGGTACAGTATCTATACATACTCAATCTCTACATACTCCAGTGAATCTGATGATTCTGATTTCAAATATAGAGAAACTATGCAAGGACCATCAACAATGTTTTCCAGAACTTGGGGAAATCTATATATCAGCAGTTAAGGTAACGACTTGCTTCGTCCATGGATATTATTTTGGTTGGTAAGCAACGAAGTCTTAGTGGTTTTGTATATGTTTTTCTCAATAATGCTAATTAGGTTAAGCGCCAGCGTCCATTGGGTCTCCTTTTAGATTATCACTTGTCAGATTCTTTGTTGTTGAGTATGGTTTTCAACGGCGACAGTCATAGTTGCTGGTTTGTGTTCGTCGATTCTGCCCTGAGAATAGTTGAACTTCCGAAAGCTGAGAAGAATAGTTTAAATCTTGAGGAGATTGCAGCAACTGATTCTCTACTTTTAGAAGGGTGCACCAAGAATCAGAATCCTGAAGTAGAAGATTCGGAAACCAGAGTAGCTCAGAAGAGGAAAGTGGAGCTTTCAGATGGAGAAAAGAGTCGGAAGAAATCCAAGGTTGATGATCTCAGTCACTCTGCTGCTGCTGCTACTACTCAACTTTCACCAAGAGAAAAACAAGACAATGCAGCAACAGGAAAAGGTGATTTTTTGCTTTTTTTTTTTAATTTTACTTACTTATTTATGCTTCTTGTTATTAGATGTTATTGAAGAGCATCTGTAGAGATCGGCTGTTCATTATTAACCTCTAACGTTTGAGCTTCTTTCTGTTATTAAGTCATAATGTTATTTCTGTTCTATGTAGAAATTGAGGTGGGTGAGAAATCTCTTGAAGATGAAGTAAGAGTCGATAATATTGAATCATCAGGTAATCTCGTGAGCCAGACGGAAAGTCATTTGGACACCACTAACAGTGGCTTGACAACGAGACCTGATACAGAGAATAAGAAAAAGAGGCGAAAGAAGATACCAAAATATGCAATAAATCAATCCTCTGCTGTTACAACTCCAGGAGGTACCATCGTGAATGAGATAGATGGAGGAGTTCCTGCAAATGTTGATACTACTCCTCAATCTCTTCCAATCTCTAACCTTGATAATTCTTCTGCAGTAGCAAGGCAGAAAGGTATTTCAATTTGTTCAGTCTCTTCCAAGCCTCTCGGTTATTTTTGAATTATTAACTCATAATGTTTGTTGATGTTGTTGATTCTGTGTAGAAAATCCTTTGGACACTAACAGTGGGCTAACAGCCACGCCAGATACAGAGAAGAAGAGATCTAAAGATGACGTCAATGAATCTCTAGCTACTGCTGCTGCTCCGACAACCTCAAGAGTTATCGTCAATGAGACTGGTAGAGTTCCTGCAAATGCAGATTATGTTGATGATAGTTATGAATCTCTTCCAGTCCCTAGAGGAGGAATTCCTTTTGTAGAAGCAGCAGGTCAAAAAGGCAGTTTCGTTTTTTTTCTTTATATTCTAGTTTTTATTATCAACTCATAATGTTGTTGATTCTTTGTAGTCATTGACATGTGTGACGATGGTGACATCAACCAATCTTTTGATGCCGCTATTTCAACTTCAAGAGCTATTTCACCAGCTGAAGAAGATACGCTGGTCGCTGCACACAATGCTGAGCCTATCAAAGCTGCAGATGGAGAAGAGCCAGATAAGGTATTGGGTTCTTTGAAGGCAAAGAAAGAAACAACAGAGGAAAAGCTCGAAAAAACTGGGAAGAAATCAAAGAAGAAACACTCCTTGAAGGTAGCAAAGTCCCAAGTATTGTCAGTTGAGGTAAATAGTACTGCTCTGGAGGAGACCTCTCCCATCAACAACATAAATGATTCATTTCCTACACCAGCTAAGGAAGATATTGAGACTGATATGGGAGACAATTTTGGTTGCAGCCAAAATCAAGATCAAGTGGGTAGTGGTGGAGTAACATCTATAAAGGGGACGAATGGGCTTGATCTTCATTCAAGCGCTTCCACAAGTGTTTCCTTGGGCTCATTGAGGAAAACTAGAGTTCAACAATCAGCTTGTTCAGGTACTCATCGTGTGCAGTCAAGGTGATGTAGCATCTTCACAGTTCAAACCGGTTTTGAGAGTTTCCTATTCTACTTAGTCTCTTCTATTTCTTGGTTTTGGCATATTAATTTCGCTTTATCTTATGTTGTCTTATTTCTAAAAGGAAGTCGTTTGTGACCGACCTTAAAGCTATATAAATAGCTTGCTGCTCTTGTTTTAGAATTCAGATTTGAAGTTATAATAATAATAAGAGCTTTCTCTTAACCTTTGTCAAGATTTGATTAAAGTCATCTAGCAAGAAGTTTATGGCTGCGTCAGGTTTGTATCAAGAGTGCAAACCCTTGATTAACGTCATCTAGCAAGAGATTACCTTTAGTCTTTTGATTGAGCGAAAGTAGGTCTCAAGAGTGCAAACCCTTGATCGAGCTACGAAATAGAGTCTATGGCTGTGTTAGGTTGGTATCAGAACCAAAACTCGGACACTTACCGTGGCCAGACCAAGACGTGAACCCCTACCCACAGAAGCAGAACTTTCGCGTCAAACCTTACAACAACTTCAGGAACATATGCGTCAGCTCACGTTAAACACGTACTTGCGATGAGATTTCCAAACAGAGCTGCTGCATGGTGGGCTCAGTTAAACACGTCCAGAGCTCATCTTGGAAAAGAAAAAAAAAAATCGTGTCTTGGGAAAAATTGAAGAAACACTTGCGCTAAACCTTTTTGCCATACAATTATGAACATCTCATGTTCTTAAAGTTGCAAAATCTCAGACAAGGATCTCCTTCGGTGGAAGAATATTCTACGGAATTTTTTCAGTTGCTAAACAAGATTCGATAGCAACAACTGGTGGCTCGTTTTACAGGTGGACTCCCGACCACAAATTCAGCATACTTTGACGTTATTCAATCCTTTGACTGTTGCAGAAGCGCATCAACAAGCTGTAACAGTGGAAGCTCAGAGCCTCAGACCAAAACTAACTTCTCATCATGGAGCTCAGTTCGTTCTACTCGGACTCAACCTGTTGTCAACTTGTCAGCTCTTCTTCTACACAGAAGCTCAGCGTACAAGCCTGCGTTGATAATCCAATTAGATGCTCCTAAAACACCTATTTGGTAGCTCAAGTGCAAAAGGTTAATATTGAAGAACCTTTCCCAACATGGAACCAAATTCAATTACAGAGAGATTCTTGAAAGAACCCGAAAAGGAAGAAATTGAACTTTACAACAATATTTTTCTGGTTGAATGAAATGAAACGTAAACTCTGTTTTTTATAGAATTTTCTGTTGCTCTCTTCCTTAGCTGACCTGTCATGATGACGTGTCCCAATTATAGCATTTCCTGTATCAAAGCCGTTGTTTCTCTTGCAGCGAAATTGGCCATAGACAGTCCAATTGTCCTACGCACAACCATCGTGGTCTCTTATTAGATGTATCGGGACGAGATGTAGAGCTTGAACTACCAGACCTCGAAGAAACATGTGAACTAGAGGCAGACACGGGACATTTACTGATGCTAAAATGTTCAATGTTTAACACCTCGTGCACAAGAGGAATTTCGGCAACGTAAGAATCTCTTTCATTCTCGCTGCACTATTAACGGAAAGGTCTGCAATTTTATCATTGATTCTGGCAGTTCTGAAAACGTCATTGCCTCAGAAGCAGTTAAGAAGCTTGATCTCAAAGAGGAAAAGCATCCGACACCCTACAAACTTGATTGGTTACAAAAAGATAACGAGATGTTTGTCACTCATCGTGCTTTAGTGAACTTCTCCATTGGTGATGCATACAAGGACGAAATTTTATTGTGATGGATGCTTGTCACTTACTTTTGGGACGTCCTTGGGAGTTTGATCGACGCGTCCAACATGATGCCTGATGGTTATCTCAACACGTACACTTTCGCATTCAAAGACCGGAGTTTCACGTTAATACCATCTACTCCTCCTCCACCGGCTTCTTCGTCTGTTTTATTTTTACAACGAAAACCGTTTGTAAATGAAATGCGTGAGGCAGGGTTTGTTCTTTATCTCACGGCATCTTCACCGCCTCCTCAGCCAACACAACAAATCACACCATACTTTCAAGCACTCGTTCAAGAATTTTCCGATGTGTTTCCAGCTGATCTTCCTTCTGGTTTACCACCTCTACGCGACATTCAACACATGATCGACTTCGTTCCTGATGCTGTGCTTCCTCACTGGCCGCATCATAGGATGAGCCCAACGGAACACGCGGAATTACGCAGACAAGTAGAAGACTTACTTGCTAAAAGATTCTTACGGGAAAGCCTAAGTCCTTGTGCCGTACCAGCATTACTAATTCCCAAAAGACTGGATCATGGCGTTGATATTCGTGCGATTAATAAGATCATAGCACGCTATTGTTTCCCAATTCCAAGACTGGATTATTTGCTCAACCAGATTGGAGCTGCAACAGTTTTTTTTCAAAACTAGATTTGAAAAATGGCTACCATCAAATCCGAATCCATCCTGGAATGAATGGAAGACATTATTTAAAACACGCGATGGACTTTTTGAATGGATGGTTATGTCGTTCTGTTTATCAAACGCACATAGCACGTTCATGCGTGTCATGAATCAGGCCTTGAGTCCATTCACTGGCAAGTCAGTAGTGGTGTATTTTGACGATATCTTAATCTTCAGTTTGACACTTGATTCTCATCTAGATCACTTACGTGAAGTTCTCGTGGTACTGCGACGTGATAAGCTTTTTGCATGAACATTAAAGAAATGCTAGTTTGGCTCTCCGGAAGTACAATTTCTTGGCTATATCGTCTCCTCTGAACTCCGGTTTATAATTTAGTTGAGCCGTGGTTTACTCTTTTAGAGGAAGTTGAGTAAGAGCATAAATATCGGGAGAAACCCATTTTAGTTTCTCAAATTTTGTTTTTTTTTTCCACTTTTCTGATTTTAAAAAAAAAATAATAATCTGGACCAATCGCAGGCCGCCACGTGGTCATGGGGCCTGCGAACAGTGCAGAAATCCAAACAAAGCAGTTCTCATCTCAGGATTTATGCCGATTGTTTCCTCAAATAATTGGGACCCATGCACTGCTTTTTGTGCCCAGAAACCATGAGAGAAACTGAGATATTTATGCTCTAAGTATTTTATTGAGCTTCGGTATAACAGTATACCATTTGGTTAAGGCGCGGAGAGTCTCCGGAGGATGCTGCCTCGAGTTCAATAAAATACGGTTTACTAATTGGTGAAGCGTTGATTACTGTTTTGAAATTTCCAACAGTCCAAAACAATAAATCAAAAACTAACTTACATCAATAACCAAACAAATCATACTTACCAATAATAATCACTACATATGCATTTAAGAAATTTATGTCATCAATTCTCGAATTTATGTCATAAAGTATCTTGTATATTTAATTATATAAATGTTTTACGAAAAGAGATATTTGAAAACTCTCCCTCACATTTGATCAAAAAAAAAGAAAGAAAACTTTCCCTCACATATTTTACTGATAATAATAAAAATAAAATTAGTGGCTAGCTAGCAATTTTATTACATATGTGTTACATGGATAAATAGTATTCAAAGTTATATATAGTATATTTTAAAAATAAATATAAAATTAATTTTAGATAACAACATATTTAAGATTTCCTATTAAATTATTCATATTTAAGATAAATGTATCTATCTGAAACTTTAATGAATCATCTCTTCCTATATTATATCAAGAAACTTATACGTTGGACCTGAAGTAGATGTATGGAGTTGCAGAGTTATATTGTATGCTCTACTCTGTGATACCCTTACTTTTGATGAAGAAAATAGTCCCATCCTTTTCAGTTTTCAAGAAGATAAAGGTACTCCACTTTATACATTGCCTCCCAAATTTTGTGTTAGTTTAGTTTGATTGATAGAAAGAGAGAGAGACTAGAGACTACGATATTTCAACAAGAGTATCCATATGGCTTCTCACTCATGGACACATCATCAAGCTACAAAGTCTTAGCAGAGCAACAATCTATTTCAACGGACAACTTATGTTCTCTACGAGCACGAGGTGGTTTCAGTGAAGAACCACCGCTGAGGAGGAGGAGAAGGAGAAGTGATCACTTGATAGAAGAGAAAGAGAACCATAGGATGAATCATGTCAAGCCGGAGAAGTCAGATGAATCATTTTCTCTCCATTCTCAAATCCATGATGCCTCTATTCTCAGCGTGTGAGTATATATATCGTTTAGGTTAATGGTTACATGTTGGGTGTATAAGACATCAGTAAAAGCTAATAAATTTTTGATATATACTCTATTAGAAATTAAGTACATTCGTTACAGCCAATAAAAAAACTCGACATCAAATTGTTTTTGATTTGTTTATGTTTTCCCTTTTGATAACTCTATTTCCATTATTTTCAAAGTTTAGTATACTCTATAAAAAATATAATGGAAACTAGAGGTATGTTATCTTAATATATTCCCAACTTTGAAGTTTTTTATTAAAAATGTTAACTAATTATATTCTTTATTTTATACTCCCTCTGTTTTAATTTATTTGTTGTTATAAAATAAACTTTTTTGTTTTAAAATAAATATCGTTTTGTAATTTCAGTGAAAATTATAAGTTCATAATAACATAGTATTCAATTAATCAAATTCATTGTATTAATATTTCGTAAATAAGGTACATGCTATATTTGCATTATAATATATCTTACAAACTATTGTGCTCAAAGATAATTTATAATATTATTTTTAATGTTTGCATATATTTTTTCTATTTCAATAATATTAATATTTGGATTTAATATAATATTAAAAATAATAACCTAATATATATATATATATATATAATTTATAACATTTGGTTTTAGAAACCGAAAAGTGATTCCAAAGTGGAAGTGTAGTGTCATTATTTAAGAAGTATTTACGAAATAATATTTTGAAAGTTTTAAAAAGCTTCTGATTCTAATTCTGGTTTCGAAACAGGAAGAAGTGAATGTTTGATGAAGCTTTTGTACTACCTAGAGAAGAAGTGTTCATATGAATGTATTCTTTTAAAAAAATTTATTTTTAGTTGTGACTATAGGTCGTTGCAATTTGAAAACGTCATTGGCTCAGCTTTGATTTGAATATTTAACGATATTCATGTATTTTTCTTTTTATCATTGTTTCTTCCAAGATCCAACTCAGTGACACTGATATATTGTTCCTATTAATTTTCTAACTGGAACTTCAATGAAGATGTGGAACTTACAAGTTATATTAACTTCCGACAAGTATTTAGCTTCAGAAAATAGTTAACATGTATAAAATAAATATAATATTTCTTGTGCTTTTAAAATATACATATAAAAATATTATTCTCCAACACACAATTACATTAAAAAGAAACAAGAATATGTGTTTAGTAGACACATTCTAAAAACCTTCTTTCGAAAAAAAAAACTAAAAAACTTTCTTTTTTTTTGAGAAACACCAATTAAAAAAACAAAAAATNNGCTTCTGAGTCGAGAAGAATGCAACTCAAATCGACCAACATTTGTTGATTTTAATGTTAAAACAAAAGTTCTAGTTATATATTAATTTAATCATATTTTCATTGAAACTCTAATAAACGTATAAAATAATAATTGAATCTTAAATAAGATTAATAAAAAAATGTTCAATATGTTTACCAGATTATATGTATTTTTTATATTGAAAAAAGTTGAATGTTAACAATTTTAAAATTGTAGTCACCTAAAGCAATAAGAATTATAAAGTTTTCTGATATTTCATATAGTGTAATTAGTCTAAGTATAAAATATATGCTCAAATACAAATTATAAAATAACTAAATTAATTTAAATATATGAGAAAAATCCGGGCGTAGCCCAGAAAAATCTCTAGTTATTCTAAAATATATACCATTGTTTTAATGTTGGTGTTTGATATAGGGGTGGCATCTCGGTTTAGTTTCGGATTCGGTTTGGTTAGGGTAGTTTGGGTTTTATAAAACTCAACCCAGTTAAAACCAAAGTAACTTTGGTTTGGGTTTGTTTAAGATTTAGTTTGCTTTGGTTTAGTTTGGTTTGGTTTACATTAAGGTGGATGTATATCGATGATGCAGGGAGGGTATCGA
>JABAYD010012518.1:0-11227 GCA_014822095.1 Diplotaxis tenuifolia
ATTTAAGAAAAAATATAACACACAAATAAAAATCGTAGAATTAAAGAGAGATGGTCCATTAAATTAATTATAAACTAATTCAAAACAAAATTTTTGTGCCCGACACATTTTTACAATCCAACCAATCAAATACTACAACTAAAATTTTACTAATTTTTGTTTATTTTACTCATCGTCTTAGTAATCAACATTATACGTAAAGAAAACCCGCCCGTAGGGCGGGCCGGCCCTAGTAATAGTATATGGACGTGCATTTTCATTTTTTAATATTGTATATTAATAAAACATAAATTATTGTTTTATTCAATTTTGTATTCATGATAAGATCAGCTGAAATGGAAACACACAAAAGCACATGAAAATGAAAAGATAAATTAATATAAGACAAAAACAGTAACACTTAATCTCAAGAGATGAGATGTGTTCATTATTTCATTTACTTTAATTTACTCGATGGCGCTAAACTCCTCGATCATCATCTTATTCTTCTTGCAACGATTGTTCATAATCGCATGAACCTTAGAGCAGTTACAAGGCATGAACATGCAGCCACGAGTACCATTAACCCCGTTCGTGCTCGAACCACCGAGCTTACGTGCGATCACAACCGAGTTAACCACGTCATCAGTCGGATGAAAGATGGTCAAGAGCTGGAACCCTCTGAGATCAGAAGAGTCAACGATAGGATACAAGAAAGCTCTAAGAGCATGAGCACTCCTTAGCATGAGGACAGCTCCAGGAGCCATGTGTTTCTCCAAGTGCTCGATGGCTTTAACCTTTGCCTCTTTGTCCATCCCCACAAGAGCCGCCAAGAAAACGACATCGTATTGGTCTAGCCCTTCCGTAGCGTTCAGCACGTCCGTTGTGTGGAAGACCATGCGTTTTGAGAGGTCAGGATCGCGAGAGACGAGGCTTGAAGCGAGTGTGTTTGCGTGTGAGTCGATGTCAAAGTTGTGGAACGTTGTGTTTGGGAGGTGGAACTTAGCCAAGACGATGGATGTGAGAGGCATCGGTCCGGAGCCAATGAAGGCAATCTTGGTGGGAACATGGCTCGAGTGTTGGCTCAAGAGATCGAACTCGAGCTTGCCTAGCTTGAGGTAGTTGTTGTAGTAAGGAAAGGTGTTTAAATGGTCAAGTGGGTTTTGGTCTTCTTGTAATAAAGATCCCAAGATTGTGGAGAAGTGTTGCTCTAAGTAACCTTCGGCTTCACCACATAGCTTGATGAGGTTTGATCTCATGTCTTTGACTTCTTGACTCATCTTTGTGACATCAATGTTTGTGTCCGTGGGTAAGCACGTGGACACGAGTTGTCCGAACAAAGTGTCGACGTTTTTGGAAGGTTTCAAACACTCGAGCTTTGAGATTTGGTCGTATAAGTCGATGATCTGCTCCACAACAAGATTGTTTTTGCAAGCCATATCAACACTGCGAGGTTATCTTTAGGAAATGATAAGTATTCTTGTTAAGATCGACTTTGAAAATCTTGTGTTGTGTGGGTTTAACCCTCACAAAGTGTGGTTATTTATTAGCAGTTTTAGCATGGGGTCCAATCCTTTGCTGAAATTATTTATCTATCTATCGATGATTCTATTCATATACGTAATTCATAATTGGTGTGTGGTCTGCCTCGTTTATAATGATAAATTTTCAAATAATCTCAATATACATGATCAGCAGCTGAGTCACAGACTTTTGATAATTGATACATAAGCACTATTTATTTAGACTTTCCCCACATGGCATGATCCACAACTTGGATTACAACATGTATACAACTCTTTCCAATTATACCGTTCATTATTACTCTCTCCGACCCTTAATATTTTACGTTTTAGGGGATTAGTTTTGTTCCAAATTATTTAACATTTTCAATTTTTAATATAAAATTTAATACTAATTAATGTCAAATGACCAATGATATAATACATTCTATTTTATTATTGGTTTAATTATGGTTATGTAAACAATTAATGATGTTTTTTAATAAAAAATTAAGAAAAATTAAATATTTTTTAATATACGTGTATACTCGTAAAACGTAAATTACTAAGGAACGGAGGGAATATATATATATAAGCTTATAAGGACTAGGTGATAACACAATGTTTACGATAAGACCATGAAAATCATTCAATGTTTACGAGGTAACTTATTGTAAAGTTGGTAAATGGTAATTAATTAAGGCATGTCTCAGAGCATTGATCAGTCACCATGAATATCTGTCAATTATTTAAAATATGATATGTTAAAGAATTATGATATAGGTCGATATCATATTATATTAGCGTTGAAACTAGAAATACTCCGTCAAATAATAGATTCCGTTCGCGCATGCTTGGCTGGGAACTGGTGACAAAATTGGCTGGAATAAATAATTCCGTTGGCATCTACTAAAACTTACCCCTTTTCAAATTATAATAATGACTATCTGATTGAATAAATTAATGAAGTTGATTTGGGATTAAAAAAAAATGCAACCCCAATAAGAGTTTACATTGATCTTTTACTATCAGATGATAACCACCGCTTACTTTAGTATTATAATGTCATGACACTATACTTATCCAGTAAATCTATATTGAGTTAACGTATTCGATTGTTGATAAGACTGTAGAATTACGTCAGTCTCATAGAGAAAAAAACTAGACACAGGAGCTGCAGGATGAAACGTAACGCTCACGGTTACCTTCTCTTTTACAATTATATAATGATTGAACAATATAGTTTAAAAACAAACATGATGAATTACATTGTTGTTATGGGCTATATATCATTCAGACATACATTACGCCTACTTGGAAAAAAAAACTGGAACATGGTTTAACACTGAATTAATCCGAACTAATTGCATACAAATGATTGAAATTAAAATAAGACAAATTTCTTTTGCAATTGTAATAAATTAATCGCGTAAAATATTATTAACACTTATTAAATAAGTAAAAATAAATTATTTGGGAATGTTCTATTTTGGAGTAAAAAATAGAGTAATACATTGGAGTAATAGACAACTTCATTTTAAAATTACGCTATTTTGAAGTAAAAGAATAGAATAATACATTGCTTTTATGAACCTAAAAACTAAATGGGATTTTGTATCCATACTTCAAATCAAACCTACTACAGTAAGCTATATAACTTCTGCTATGTTGAAATGCATTTCATGATTCTGATTCTCTGTTTAGTTTTGTTTTGTATTTAATTACACAACAGAAACAATTGGCCAAAATCTCAATGATATTTGTAACTAACAAAACCATCATTTAGTAAAAAAAAAAAGAAAAGAGGTTATATTGTTAAAGAAACCCTGTTTGTATAGCGTTACATAATCTGTTTCTTTCACGCATGTTTTCACTCTTTCGTCAATGTTTTAAACCTTAAAATTATCTCTGATGTGAGTATAAATTAATAATTTCACTTATGTTTGAAGAGAGATTTGGTTGACTAAACAAGACAACATCCATCATTTATTTATAGATTATTTGGTCCCTAATACATGAAACGTTCATTATATCAAGTAACACCCAATACAGATTTCGAACAGCAAAAATGAATAAAAATTTAATGCAATTATAAAATGGGGCAGGATCAATTATGTATATCATATGGTAGTACATTTTCATTCCGTGTGAAGCAAACCACCGTAAAAGGGAATATCGGTCTGAGGCAACCAAGTGTCTCCCAATGTGAAATTGTACACGGTGAAGTTCATAGCTTCTGCCAAGTTCAATAGGCTATACCCTGGCCACTGGACCCTCTTGGTTGTATTAGCTCCCGGTCCAAAGTTGTCATATTCACCATATGAGATTGTATCTAGCCCGGTTGTACCATTCCATTCTAGCCATCCCACTGGTTGAATAGCATCACTGATGTATGATTGGATGTATACCGTCCTCGAGTAAGGCTTCCATGGCCGCCCAAGGAATGTCATGGCCGGGTTGGGGTCAGCCGCGAGGTCCGGAGCAGCTCCAATTGTACAATTAATTATGGAGATTCCGGTTTTCTGGTTTGGGTCGGTTCTTCCATGGGCTGTCACTGCATTTTTCTGGTTTACCATGGGTTTTCTAGCATATATATTGCAGTTTTGAAATACTGCAGCTGCATTTCCGAAAATAAAATCAACGGTACCTGTAACAAAAATTTAAAATAATTAAGTAATATACTGTTGTGTTGGTTTGGAGTTAAAACTATATGATATATCATACCGTATATGTCACATTCACGGTAAAACTGTCTCAAAGAATGGACGTAGAGAGTATCTTGATAGCCTTCGAAACTACACCGATAAAATGTTGATCCATCCGCATTATTTCTCACGGCCACGGCCTGGTGCTTCTCCGGTCCAGCTGTGTTTCGGAATGTCACATCAACTGCAACAAACCGGTCTCCGGTCACCGCTACAAACGCCAGTGAAATTAAACCACAGTTATAATTTGGTAATTAATATCAAACCATTCCAAATACAAGTAAAAAACATATGAAAGTAATTTACCAAAGCTTGAAGAATTATAAGTAGTCCAGCCATCAATAAAACTGTGGTTTCCAGTAATGATGGTTTTATTGATTCCATCTCCAATAAGCATTATGTTTCTCTTTTTATTTGAGATGACAATATATTCTTCGTAAACACCTTCCCTTGCATAGATGACGAAGTAGCCATCCTCCGCTAATGTTTTGTTGGGTGCTGCAGCGACGGCCTCAGTTATGGTAGTGAAGTTATCGTTTTCGTATGGACCGACGATCACTGCTTCCCTTACGAGGATCGAGCCACCGCTCGTTTCCCCTAGTTCACCTAAACTCCTGTCATGCCTACATTCCTTGCTCTTGTCGCATGTTTTGCGTAAAACCTACAAAATAATTACTTTATCATTAGTTTTTAGATACTTAATAATACTAAAATTATGCGTACAAGTATCGTGATCATGCTTATGAAAGTAATGAACATGATAAAAGTTATGTACATAATCCATTATCCATGTGAGGGAATTGATTGGTCGGGAAAGATCATGTGGACCCATGTGATTGTATTCGCATATCTTTCGTTGTTTGATTTCGTGTTCAGTTTCAAATAATTAATGTTTGTAGTTTTAAAATTTAAAGTCAAAACTCAAACGCCTTTCGATATGTTCACACAGTTTTGTTGACTTTATTTTGTATCTGGCCATGTGCCATTATTGGTTGTCCTAAGTACGTATACTCAAAACGAAAATTATGGATGTTTTAGTACATATGATTATTTTTATATAGTTATATAGTACCTAATGGTCTGACAAATAAACATCCTTCATGAGTTTATACTTTATAACGGAGTCACATTTAAGTTAAGCTAAAAAAAAGCACACACCATCTATTTGAAGAGGTGATGAAATCAACTAAAAATGATAAATTCATTTGTTTCTAATACATTACATCTTACCATCTTATTTATTATTCCCCACTAAGCCAAAATTATATTATATGCATGGTAAAAATTGTTAAACTTGTATATGAGATTTGTCACATCACGTTGTCTATGTTTTGACTTTTTTTCTGTCTACCAATTGTTGCTTAAACCTAGTAACTAATTTAATAAATATTTGATTACTCATTGCAAATTCAATATGTTTGACGATCTTGAAGAATACTAAAGTACCTTCAGAAAATGTTACTTTATCTAACAATTTCTTAATATATCTTTTTTTTTAAGATTAATCTATTGTTTAGATATACAATTTCTTAATATATCTAAACATTCCAATCTGACATAATACACTAATCTATTGTTTAGGCTATTTTTGTCGTATATAATCGAGAAAAGGTTTAATTAATAGTAAAGGGTTGTTACCTTAATCAGTGTCTCGAGCGGTTCACGAATAGCTTTCTTACCACCACCAAAGATCTTCCCCTTGGATCCTTTATACCGCTTCAGATTTTGGCTAAGCGCATGACTCACAAGCCCCAACGATACACTATAGAGCTGCGTGACATCCCCCAACGGCGATCCAAGAACCGACGCAAACGTGCTATTAGCGTCCTCAAGACCGTCGAGGCACGTCTGCTGGTTAGTCACAACGCCGCCGAGAAGACTAGACACACGATCAACAACCGCCTCCGTCATCAGCTCCACTTCTTTCAGCTCATCCGTAACCGTTTCAAGATATTCAACGCTAAGTGCCGCCAGGTCACCACAGTCAGCAACTGCACTGACCTCTTCCGGTAAGGACGCGCGGGGGTCTTCCTCCACGCGCTGTGCAAATCGGTTGATGACTTTGGAAAGGCGACGCGCTTGCTTGAGGCATTGCTTTAGTGTGAACTTCCCGTAGCGGTATGGATCCGACGGTGAGGATTTAAAGGCGGAGAGGATTGTGCGGCAGAGTTTCGGGTAAGGAGTGGATTTACAAGCGATGCTGGCTTGTGAGGGTGACAGCACTGGAGGCTTTGAAGGTGGCTGTGACGGAGGCTGTGACGGTGCCTGTGATGGTGCCTGTGAAGGAGGTTGTGACGGTGGTTGTGATGGAGGCAGTGATGGTGGCTGTGAAGGAGGCTGCAAAGGTGCCTGTGATGGGGGCTGTGTTGAAGAGATTAGAAAAGCCCATGAAAGGCAGAGAAGAGTCAGGAACAAGAGAGATGAAGAGAAGTGTTGTGTTTGCATTGTTTTAGTTTTTGAGTTTTTGTTTCTTCCTTCTTGATATGTCTTCTAATTAAGAGCTTGCCCTATTTAAAGTATGCATGGTATGCATGGTAGAAAGAGAGAGAAACTAGTGAATAATGTAATGCATGTTGCCTTGTTTTTGAATTATTAGACCGAGGAAAAATTATACATAACTTTTATGAAAGTATATTGACACGTATATGTCATTTCATTTGCTCATAAATTGAACTTTCTAGATTTCAATAGATGCTCTTCTGAATAAGTTATCGTAAGATCCAATGGAGTGCAACAGATTGTCGAGTCGTACATTGACCAAATTATATGAATATTAGAATATGGTGTGATTCAAAAATCGAAATAGGATGGTGGGTTATTATATGAGTCTAGAGTAGAACCTACGGTTCATATAAACTTTTAGAGCGAGTTTTTCAAAAAGCAGAGTTTAAGGTAGTTAAAACAATTTTACATGGTTTTGATCACTGCTTTATTACCAATACATATCCAAGCTGTTGAACACACACACACAAACATGTGCAACTAGGGCTGGCATAATTCAATAAAAAAGCTAGGCTTGGCATAGCCATATATTACCTTAATTTCACCACATTGTTCTCTACTTTTCTTGATCATATATTTTTACAAGATATCTTACAGGATATACACCATAAAATTTAAATTCAATATACTCAATTATACTTCTGACAAATAGACCTCAAGTTTTCTTACATTGTTGAATATAGACGCCAATAATATGTTTTACTATAGAAAACATTCGTACTATATATATCACATGCATGTCGGCAAAGCATAATAGGAAAAAAGATCATGATTGAGAGAATATAAGTTTCAAAAATTCTCTTGGAAATAAACTAACGAAATTAAAACAAGAAGTAATGTCTATAATTTCATAAAGCAAATACATAATGATCAATTAGAATGAAGTTAAAATCAATACATGTGAGGTGTTGCGGAACTTCAGGGGGAAGGAAAGACTCGTTTATAATAAGTTCTTGAAATCTTAAATCATCACCTTATTTGTTAGACTTACAAGTTAGACCCAAATTAGTTATACTCTTTTCAAACCAAAGATTTGATCTCTATATAATAAAACACACTTGAATAGTCAAACTACAACACCTGGAAGAGATGAGTTTTTTTCTCTCTAAGAGATCAAACTGGCATCACCTGAGGTACAATAAAATCATGCAAAAAAACTGAATACCTTTATAGTATTATATAGAGAATATAATGCAAGAAATAATTCATATTATTACCAATATACAACATTTCTTAGTTGGCAAATTTGTTAAGCAAATCAAACAGCTGGATTTGTATTGTTTTGTGTTGCCATGGTTGATACGAACCGAAAGACTTGCCGTGTTTTTGGTTTGGTCAAATCAATATTACTATTGTCCACCTTTTCCACAACACATTCGATGATAAAATACCCTAGACAAGTCCAAAGGTTTGCTTGTGGCAATGGCGTAATAACAAGTAGACGGTGACGTAGTTGATAATGCTCATGTTCTAAACCAAAGTAGCCCAGCCAAACCTAACTACTTTTGGTTCTATTGATTCCGGTTCACAAATTTACGAATTCTTAAACCAAATAAACCGAAATGTAGCACAACGAAGACGAGCAAAACCAAACAATTCTTTACTGGTCTTCTCTATCACAGACTTTGATACTTTTTTTCCTTCCAAAAAAACAGGCAACAAAAGAGATGTGAACGAATGAATATTACAAAAAACACAAAGAGGTTTATGCAGTTCCAGTGAATCAAGCCTGTTGTGTTTCCACAACAGAGACTGGCTCTGGTGCACGCCCATGAACTCTGAACCGGTAGATACAAGTGTGAGAGTTGCTTCCATGGTTGGAAGTAAAGTCTAGCCTGACAGTATCCACCAGACCAGCGCCTGACGAGTCCAAGACGTTGAATGTCTGTGCGTTTGACCTGTCTAGATCGTAAGTGAACTCTGTTAGAACTTGCATCTTCTCTGTCTCCTCTGAGGCTTCCTGTCCTTTCCCTTCCAGCCATCCTGATACTACACAATCTTTTGGAGCACTCGATCTATCGTACGCCACGCTCTGTTCAATTTCACAATGCATGAATCCATCAGGTCAATTTATACATATACTCCCCAAAATTAGACCCAAAACATGAACAGATATTGACTTCCAAGCAGTGTAAACAGTAAATAACGCAAGAAAAATCAAGAAGAAGTCTTAAAGAAGCACACAAGAAGAAAACTAATACTAAAATTACAAATCTTTAAACAGTACAAGTCGTATTACCTTAGCTACATGCTCCAAGGTGAAAGCCTCTGGCACAATAGGTCCTCTCAGCCTAATCTGAACATAACCACTACTCCCTTTCAAAGCAAAACACTGACCAGGCTCACCAAAACTCGGAGACAACATCTTAACCGCATTGGTATGAGCACGTCTACCACTAGTCGCAAACCAAGCACTCCCTTTCCCAACATGATACGGATCCGAATGCAACATCACAAACCCACCACCAGACGCCAAAGCATAGTCTACTCTCCCAAGACCATCAGCAGCATGCTTCTCAATCTCTTTCTCCATCATCTCACGAGCATAAGCTCTTAACTCATCAATACTAACCTCACTAAAGGAAGAATCATCCACGTGGCCTTTCTTTAACTCCTCGTAAACCCTCTCGAACTCATCTCTGGAGACAAAAGGTTTAGCATTTACTTCTTCTAGTGACTTCTCTAGTGAATCTGTCTTAGACTCTATCTTCTTCAACTCGTTATGGAATATGGAAGCTTTCGTCTCGAGCTCTTGCTTCAACGCTTTGGATTCCTTTTCGATCTTTTTATCGAGTAACTCAACTTGGACTTGCATAGTACTCGTCGTGGCCTTCACAAGCCCATCCACTTCCGCGATTCGACTCTCCAAACCCGAAAACGCCATCTCCGTTTCGAAAGAAGACGACGGAGACGACGACGACGAAGGAGAGAGCACTTTCCTCGTCACCTGAATCAACCCAACGAGGATCAGAAGAGCAACAAGCTGCTTCGCGAATATCCTCACGACTCTCTTCCATCTCGCTCTCTCGGTCTTAGGAGTAGCGACCTTCCTCGTCCTCCGCTGCGTGGAGGTTGTTGCGTTTGTTCCGTTCGCGGTGGAAGCAGCGACCCTCCGAGTCACAGGGCCCAAGTCTTGGCCTTTGGATCGGTCGATAACAGCCTCGGCGAGGATCGGATCCTTGGTTGATTCGCCGTTGGCGAGAGATTCGCCTGGAGGGAAATCGAAGTTTGGTTTCTTGTCTCCAGCGATGAGCGGAGTCCGCTTAGGAGTCGCCGTGAGGGACATCGTTGATGCCGACATTTTGATCTGGATTTTGACTATACAATCGCAACCTCCTTTGAAAAAAGTAAAGCTTTGAGAGAAATGTCGAAATCGAAAACCCTAATTTCACTAAGAAGATTTGAAATCGAAGAAGAAGACAATTTCAAAAACTCCGAACCACCGTTTGCGCCGTTAACCCAACTCCTCTTCACGTCGGTTCTTTTATTATTTTGTTAAATGTTTATTTTTTAAAAGAATTTGCATCGCGTCAAATATAACCGACACCAAGCGGTTAGCCGGTTAATTTATCATTATAATAGGCCTTAATTTATCATTATAATAGGCCTTAATTACGTAATTACCCATTTCGTCGTGGTGAATCAATCATCAAGGGTTATTAATTGCGAAGTTGCAAAAGAACAATACACAAAGGTTACAATGTCGTTACAGACGGTAAATGAAACATATCATTCAACTACGACAAACCAAACCAAACAAAACCCGAGTTAAGACCTTCGACTTGCTGAACCGGAGTCACGCATCTCCCATGCCGGTTTACTTTCTCTGGAGACATCTGACTTGATTGCTCGGACCATTGGCTTCATCACTAACAGGTACTGCATTTCAAACCATCACAACATAAGCAAGTCTCTATAGCTTGTGAAAGTTTATTCTAAGTAGATACCGCTGTTACTGAATGTTTCAGAGGCTTACTTGGAAAGCAAAGATTAAAGGAATCAGTCGTTTTCCTCTTTCGTTTGGGTTTGGCCCGTCCACCAGTTTCTTGTCAACGTGGATCGACTTGTTGCCGTTAAAGGAGATCTCTGTGATTGTCTTGAACAGATTCGGAATCCAACTAGTTCCGTCTGGAAGAATCTATCACAGGTTTGGTAAAAACCAGTTACAGGATTTGCCTAACTAAAACAACACGCAGCAAGTAGATAACATGGAAGAAAGAAACTCACCTTTTCATCGCTTTCATTCTTATGACATCTTCCACTGTTCTCGACAAGAATGACAGGAATGGACGAATCCTAGGAACAAAACATTCAGAGGTTAGAAAGGTAACCTGCGTGTTACCAAATTGGTTTAAAAGGAGGAACCTGCAATACCTGAATATCCTGTTTCTTCAGTTGAGCGCTAGCATGGATCAGTTTCAGAAGAGCATCGGATCTTCTGGAGACAAAGAGATCATAATTTAACCCGTCCGGTGGAGAGAACTGAGCATGACTGAGGACAAGAGCAGACTTCTTCCATATCTCTTTACCAAATGCATC
>JABAYD010012531.1:0-14754 GCA_014822095.1 Diplotaxis tenuifolia
CCACATTAAGTTTTGTAATATTGTTGTTGTCTAGTTCTAGTTTTAAACTATTTTAAATCTTATTTTGATGTTTTCTATAAAAGGTATGTGTAAAGTTTAAACTATAAAGATAATTTTGAAATATTTATGAGATAAAAACTTTTTTATGATTAAATAAATAATAAAATATTTAAGAATTAGAAATATGATATGTAATTGTAAGGACCAATTTGCAAATAAAAATATGAAACTTCAAATTTGAAGTTTTGAGTAGTGACATTCTATATTTAAAGTTTCATTACTCAAAACTTCATATTTGAAGTTTTAGAGTTCTTTTTTGGAAAGCTAAAAACTTAATATTTAAAGTTATAGAGTGTCTTTTGGAGATGCTTTAAGACTTCATGCTTCAGTATTTCCTCTAAAACGCTTAAATGCCATCAGGGTAGAAAGATACTATAAGAGCATCTTTGAATTGGCAAAAGGCCAATCGTTCCTTACTAAACATAAAAATATCGATTCGGTTTCGTTATGATATTATTTTGTTAGTATACATAGTCTCCTCCAGTGTTGTTTTCTTGAAAATTCTTCCCCAATGTACTGTACATAGTTGCTGCTGTTTTTAATATACGCATTGGTAAAGATAACATCAAAGAGACAAAATGAAGGAAACAGTCAAACAGTAGAAAGTAGGACTTTAGGACCATGTTTTTATTGAGAAACATTTGTGTGGTTTGATATTACATTATGCTTTGACATCTGATTTGATCTAACAAAGCCCCTACTTAGCTAGACCTCCTTTGCATTCGAATACAGGTTTTTTCTAATATCTACTCTCTTTAATTACCTCAAATATATATATATATATATATATATAGGTTATTTTTTTATATATCAAAAAAATCATTACAACATTTTTTTTATAACACATGTCAACACTAGAATATTTTTTAAAAATTATTAAAAATGTTACTCAATATAAACATGTAATATTTTTTTTATTAAATTAACAATAAAACTATTATTAATGCTTCTGATTCTCTCCTTCAATAAAAACTACGAAATACATATATGAAAATAATTTTGATTAATAGTTTTTTTTGTTATGATAAAATACAAAATATTATCTAATGTGGTTAAAATACATATATGAAAATTAATGAAACTATTAGTGGTTAAATTTCATTGTGTATATATATACTTAATCTGAATATTAATTAAATAATACTTTTATAAATTAATTTTATAATAGTTTTTATTTTATCATAACAAAAAAAATCAAACTATTTAAAAATTCCAAATAGAATATTTTTGATTAGTAGTTTGATTTTTTTTTGTTATGATAAAATACAAAATATTATCTAATGTGGTTAAAATACATATATGACAATTAATGAAATGAATAAGAAAGATTTGATAAATATTCATGTAGCTTTAATTCTTTTTGTTAAATTTATATTATGAAAATAAATTAAACAATTACATTACTTATCTAATAAAATTTAGATTTTTCATATATGTTATATTTTAAATTTTAAAAAAATCACTATATATAAAAAAACTTTAAAAATTCCAAATAGAATATTTTGATTAATAGTTTAATTTTTTTGTTATGGTAAAATAAAAAATATTAAAAAATTAATGAGTAAAAGTATTATTTACTAAATATTCAGACTATATATATATCGTAGAGTTTAAATTAAACCATCTAAAATATATAAATGTTCTAGTTTTAAAATTTGCATTGAAAAAGTATTGTGAACTTCATAATTTAAATTTTACTTTGAATTGAAATTTAAAACGATCATGAATTACTATAAAGTAGGTTAAGATCCACGCATTTGCGCGGGATGAGGTTTATATATAAATTTTTTACGTGTTATTTTTTATTTTATGTTACATTATATATTATATATTATAAAATAATAAATATGTTTATTGAATAATTGAGAAATATGTAGCTCTTATATATACAATTAATTTAGCGCTAAAATTTAAATAAAATAATCATATTTTTTATTTACAATCACTTTATATAAGTAAATATAAACAACATTAACCTATATATATTATACTTTTAATTTGGCTATTTAATAAACGAAGCTTTACACTTACATGATTTTATGATCATATGTATATTTTTATAACAAAAATTTAAAATCATTGATAACATCATTTTAAGTGTAAGAGATTTAATATTTACATTAATTCATCATCATTTAAAAAAGTAAATTTCAAATTTGTCATTTAAGTATTAAGTTTTAAACATTTGTTTAATGCAATTTTGGAGTTAAATTTTTATGCATTTTTAAATGGTATATAGTTTAATTTTAACATCAATATATATATATATATGCACATCTAATTTGAATATCTATTAAATGAATTTCTTATGCATTAACTATATAACTGTTTGTATCGTACTATAACAAAAAAAATTAAATTATTAATCAAAAATATTATATGTAAAATTTGTAAATGTTTTATAAATTCATAGTCATTCTTAAAAATTCAAATACAACATATATGAAAAAATAATGTTTTGTTATATAGTTAATATTATTGTTTAATTTATTTTCACAATATGAATTTAACAAAAAGATAAAGGTTATACAATTTTTATCAAATCTTTTTTATTTAAAGCATTAATTGTCACATATATATATATATTATAAATATATTAGGTAATTCCGTAAAATTTTATTTAAGAAAATAATGAATAGCATTAATAATGGTATTATGCATAATTTAATAAAAAGTAAATTATATTTTTATATATACCAACATTGTTTTCTAGTAAATTTTTAGAAGTATTCTCACGTGGCTACCAAAAAATGTTGTAATGTTGCTCAAATAATATATAGGAGATACTAAACATTTCACATTGAAAATTATTTTAGCAATGGTTACAAAATTGTTATAAAATTATACAAATGATAGTAAGACAATATAAATATGAAGCTTCGTTTAATAGATATCTAAATTAAGATATATTGTATTATTTAGGTTTACTTATATAAAGTGATTGTAAATAAATAAGTGTGATTTTCTTATTTAGGTGCTCGTAATACTTTAGTTATATATATATATACTAATTTCTCAATTATTCAATATATATTTATAATATTATAATAAATAAAAATTTCAAAATAGAGAATAATATAAAAATTAATTTGTATATACAATTTTTATTCTGCGCAATGCATTGATCATTACCTACTATTTCATTATAATGCAGTCAATTAAATATTACAATCATGAATACAGAATTAAAACTTTCAAGCAAAGGGTCATATCAACTTTCTGTCAAAATTATGTTCCTGACTTTGATATGTTACGTATTCCTTTGTAGCAAATTAATTTGTAGGGAGTAAAAATTGAGATTCTATCTTTATGTTTGGATACCCTTCTGTGTAATGTATCTTTACAGTAGAGGAAAATAGAATAAAACATCAAAAATGTTCTTAATAAGCAGATTCAAAAGTAACACTCACTTCTTGTAGTTGATGTTTCTGTGAAAAACGCTCTGGCTTCTCACTATAATCTTCTCTAGGTTTTTTATATAATCTAGAGCCTAAGTATATTTCTTGATCTACTTGACAAGAAAACTTCAACCTTTCATCTTCTTTAACAAAAATCTCACGTTTTCTTTTTCTGTTTAGACGCTACTTCTCTTTTTCAGTTCACACTCACTCTCATATTCAGTTCACACTCATTTTCATCATGTCATCTGAAATGGACTTAGCTTTTCTTTTCTTGTCTCTCAACGACGATGACGATCAACCCTTTAACCTACCAAACCTCCCTCAGTTCTTCGCTACCGAAAGGAATGCATGCAGCATCATAGGCCGTCTACTCAACCCTGAGATGCAAAACATGGCGAATCTCATCCTCAACATGCCAAGGACGTGGCAAAAATCTAATCAGATCCGTGGCATTGCTCTAACAAAATAAAGATTCCAGTTCATCTTCTTGCATGCACACGATCTCCAAGACATCCTTGACAGAGGTATCCAAACCTATGATGATTGGGGTCTAGCTCTTGAAAGATGGGTTGAGAACCCTCCTGCCAACTACCTTCAGTCTGTCTCCATCTGGGTCCGGATCAGTAATATACCGGTAAATCACTACACTACTGAAGCTATTACTGAACTTGTGAGCTCATCGGCCATGTAGAGCTGGTTGCTTTTGACCCTGAAAAATCTCACAGACAAGAGTATGTTAGGGTTAAGATCCGTATCCACATCTCTAAGCCCCTGAAGAAAACAAGAATCCTCAACCTTCCGGGTGGTGGTCAAACCACTATCTTCTACTACTATGAGAGAGTCCAGAAGAGGTGCACGCACTGTCAAAGACTCACACATGCAAAACCAAGATGCCCCTTCTGGTTAAATTCTCAAGGCATGCATGTACCATCCTCAAGTAATCTTGGCCTTGCCCATCCTCCAAGGAATCTCAGAACTATTCCTGAAGATGATCCTCTCTTTGGTGTCCTGAAAGATGATCAGGTTGGTGTTAACCCTCTCTCAGGTAGACCTCGTATCTCTCCTGAGGTCCTTCAAGAAATGAGAAAATACCTTTTGGAGTCCAGTCAAGAAGAGAGACACATAAGGGAACAACGTGTTATCTTCACAGTTAAACAAGCAGAGAAAGTCTCATTAGACTCTCAGCTTCAACTTCTGCCACCTCCTTCTATAACCAAGGATCTCAATAAAGGTAAGGGGATAGTCTTTAAATATGACAAGAAGGATCTAACGGACCATCAAGCCTTACCCAATCAGACAAAGCTCATGGCTTCTACTATCTCCGCGGGACAATCTATGGTCAACTCCACAACAAATGTTTTCTGTATGCTCTCCTTTCCTAATGTACAAGTATCTTCTGGTCTCCCAAATGAAATCATCAGGTTTTCAAGTGCTGCCGAAGCTAGCCCTCAAGTTACAAAGGTTCCCCGCTGTTACAAAAGGAAGAACAATGTTACGAAGAAAGTCACAAGATCTCAAGGAAAGCAGACCGCTACAACAGACAACAGTACACGTGCTAGCAAGAAACGTAAAGCTGGAGAAGATTTGGCCGGTGCATCCAAGGCTGCTAGGAGCAATGCATCAAAGATGGTCCCAAGGGAGGGACCGTCGAACGTCTAATGGATTTTATCAGTTGGAACTGTCGGGGACTAGAACGACCTCAGGACCTGACAATGGAACGTATCACGGAACTGGGACGTACGCATTTCCCTAAAGTTTTTTTTCTTAATGGAAACGATGCACCCTAGGAACACCTTAGTTGATCTTAAAGTCTGGCTTGGCTATGATCATGTTTTTACTGTGGATCCAGTTCACATTGGTGGGGGTCTTGCCATTTTTTGGAAGCATAATGTTGAAGTAACTATTTTGTATGCGGATAAAAACATTTTGGATGTCAAAGTCTATTATGACGAAAAGATGTTTTATTTGTCTTGTGTGTACGGTCATCCAAATCATGAGTTCATAAATATTGTATGGGAACTCCTCTCTCGTATTGGAACACATAGAAGCTCAAGCTGGTGTATGTTCGGTGACTTCAATGAGATTCTAAATAACTCTGAAAAAACAGGAGGTCCTAGAAGAAGTGACTCCTCTTTTGCTCCTTTCTCGGATATGTTAGACTGTTGTGGTATGTCTGAACTTCCTGGTTTTGGTAATAGTCTAACTTGGGGAGGCAGAAGAGGGAAGTTATGGATTCAAAGTAAACTCGACAGAGCTTTTGGTAATAAAAACTGGTTTAACCTCTTCCTCGCCTCTAATCAATCCTTCCTTGCCAAAAGAGGTTCGGATCACAGACCAGTCTTAATCAAATTATCTCCCTCTCAATCCTCTTATAGAGGATCATTCAGATTTGACAAATGCATGTTCCATAAACCGTTTGTTAAAGAAGCTATCATCAAAGCCTGGAAACCTCTTTCTTCGTCAACAAGTTATCTCTTATCTTCCCGAATAAGAGCTTGTCGGAAAACTCTCAGTGATTGGAAGAAAAAGAATAACTCAAACTCTAAAGAACATATCGTTCTCTTACATGACAATTTAGAACAAGAAGAATCTTCACCAAATCCCTCTCTCACCATAATCTTGTCCCTCAAGAAATCGCTTCTCTCTGCTCATAGAGAAGAGGAAAATTTTTGGAAACAAAAGAGTAAAGATGATTGGATCCTTTTTGGAGATGTCAATACAAAAATTTTCCATGCTGCAGTCAAGATTTATAGAGCTAAGAATCAGGTTTCTAAGCTCATAGATAACTCAGGGACTACTCACAGATCGGAGGCTTCTAAAGCTCAAGTGGCAGTCGATTATTTCACAAACTTATTCCAATCCTCAAACACTGAAGATTACTCTCTTCTGCTTCAAAACTTACCTGCTCATGTCTCAGCTTCAATGAATGAGGCTCTTATTAGGAAGATCACTCTTGAAGAGATAAAAGAATCGGTTTTCTCTACTAACCAGATAGTGCCCCGGGTGCTGATGGTATGTCCGGATTCTTTTTTCAATCTTATTGGGACATTGTGGGAGAACAATTGACAAAAGAAGTTTTGAGCTTCTTTGATACTGGTTCTATGCCTTCAGAATGGAACTTTACTCAGTTGTGTCTCATTCCCAAGAAGCATAATGCATCATCTATGTCTGACCTCCGGCCTATTAGCCTTTGCTCTGTAATGTACAAAGTTAGATCTAAAATTCTCTCCAGATATAGTCTCTGATACTCAATCAGCTTTTGTCTCTGACCGGCTCATCCCAGACAATATTATTTTGGCTCACGAAGCAATCCATAGTTTAAGAACTCATGACCATTTCTCAAAGAACTTCATGGCTGCCAAAACAGATATGTCTAAAGCCTTTGACAGAGTGGAATGAACCTACTTAAAAGCGCTTCTTCTTGCCCTTGGTTTCCATGAGTTATGGGTCTCTTGGATTATGGAATGTGTCCAACAGTTCATTACTCTATCCTTCTCAATGGTCAGTCATACGGATTCATATCTCCTCAACGTGGTCTGCGACAGGGTGATCCCATGTCCCCCTTTCTTTTTGTACTTTGTACAGAAGGCCTTACTCATATGTTTAATTAGGCGGCTAGGGGATTTGGATGGTGTTCAGTTCTCTGCTGAAGGTCCTGCTCTTCATCACTTATTTTTTGCAGACGACAGTTTGTTTCTCTTTAAAGCTGATCTTCACCAATGTCAGGTCTTCAAAGAGATTCTTAATAAGTATGAACAAGCTACTGGCCAAGTTATCAATTTGTCTAAATCTTCCTTAACTTTTGGCAAAAACATCAATGGTGATTTGAATAACAGGATTCAATCCCATTTAGGTATTTATAATGAAGGTGGAGCAGGTACTTATTTGGGCTTGCCTGAATGTTTTAGTGGCTCTAAGGTGGAGATGCTAAATTACATCCAAGATAAGCTAAAGGGCAGAACATCCGGTTGATACACCAAATTTCTCTCTCAAGTAGGGAAAGAAGTCATATTAAAATCAGTGGCTCTAGCGATGCCCATCCATGCCATGATGTGTTTTCGGCTTCCCAAGACTTCATGCAAAAACCTCACTGCGGAAATGGCTAGTTTCTGGTGGAACTCGGTAGAAGATAAAGGAAAAATTCATTGGCTTAGTTGGGATAAGCTTAGTATACCTAAAGAGAGAGGTGGTATGGGTTTCAAAGACATTAATTGAACTCTTCAACCAAGCCTTGTTAGCTAAACAAGGTTGGAGAATCATCTCCAACCCTCTTTCTCTCCTCAGAAAGTTTTTAAAAAGTAGGTACTTCCCGAGTGGTCAGTTTCTCTCAGCCTCTGTAGGCTCTCGGCCTTCCTTTGCTTGGAGAAGCATTTTATTTGGAAGAAACGTCTTAGCTAAAGGTCTAAGACTCATGGTTGGTAACAGTCAATCTATCTCAGTGTGGTCCTCTCCTTGGCTAGTTGATGGAGATAGAATGTAAATCCCTCTCATGGAAAACATTCTCATTGATCTAAATTTGAGGGTGGACCAATTACTAGACCAGAATCTATCCAATTGGAACCAAAATCTTCTTAATGATCTCTTCTATCCTAATGATACTGAGATCATTAACAGGATCAAACCAGTTTTGTCTTCTCCTGATTTTTACATTTGGAATCACTCCAAGTCTGGAGAGTACAATGTCAAGTCCGACTACTAGTTAGCTGAAAAGGAATCAAGCAAGGAAGCTTTCGTGTTAGAAGGAATGCTTCCTTCTCTGAACGGTATAAAAGACGTTATTTGGAAAACTAAAACTGCTCCAAAGATCAAAATTTTCTTATGGAAAGTCATAAGCGGAGCAATATCAGTTGCAGATAAGCTAATAGAAAGAGGTATGAAGATTGATCCTCGCTGTCATATTTGTGGCTTGGAAGGAGAATCGATCAACCACGTTCTCTTCACCTGCACGGTTGCAAGACAAACGTGGGCATCAAGCAACTTTCCTTACTCTCAAAACGATTTTGATTCATCTTCTGTCTACCCAACATTTTCTATGTTCTACAGAAAATAGAAAATCAAAACTTTCCCCACAATGTCACAAGGATGGGTCCTTGGATACTCTGGTCAATATGGAAGAACAGAAACCCCTTCCTTTTTGAAGCTCGTCTTGAACTCGGACATTCTTTCATCAAGAGAATATATGAGGAGGTTGAGCATTGGTTTCAGATTAAAGAAATGGAATATAAGGATAGATCCATTGACCTTGATCGGTTAAAAAAAAAAAAGTTTGGTTGGAAACCTCCCCCAATTGATTGGTTGAAATGTGATGTTGCTTTCTCTTGGGACAAAAAAACCTTGTAGAGTGGAGCTGCTTGGATTTTAAGAAACATAGTAGGTACTGTCCTTTTGCATGGGCGCAACTCTTTTGTTAACATCAGAAGCAAGACTGATGCTTCTTTCTCAAGTTGGAGATGGGCTATTGAGTGTTTAAGAACTCTAAACTATGACTCTATCTTATTTATTGGCGATGATTCGGATATCACAAGTGTTTTAACTAAACCGTCTGCTTGGCCTTCCCTTAAGTACTACTCCTCTCATATCCTCTCCGATCTCCATGGCTTGGCAAAGTGGAAAGTGAATTTCTCACCATCTATCGACATAAAAGGTGCAAAACTTATTGCCGATAGCGTAATCAAGGATCTTCGAATCCATTCATATATCTCGGTTGGATTTCCTTCTTGGTTATCTCATCTCTTTCCTTGATCTTTCATCTATGTTGTAAAACATTTTGTAAACTCTATCTTGTTGTACTAGTTGTAAACTCCCCCACTTTTATTAATAAACTTAGTGTTTAAAAAAAGTTTGGATACCTTTCTTTTTGGACATCTGAAAACAGTTAATTTAACATAAATGTTTATCCAACATATATGTTTATTCATTTACTATATCTTATTTCGATTAGTAAATACCGATCAAAATAGTTTTAAAACATTTCCAATAGAAGTCTCGTAAGTATTGTTTTTACAAAATAAAGTCTCATGAATATCTACTCCATAAACAGAATAATTAACAAAACTTTATTAGATGGATATATATTTCAGATAAAAATCCACTCAAAATGTTATAAACAAAATATAATTTTGCGTAAGTAAAATACTTAGAGTGAATTTCTTAATTATTTGAAACATTGATCAAATAAAACATTACTATATTATTTTTTGATATACAAATAAAATTGCTCCAAAAAGCTCTTCTACCACTTAAACTTAAAACAATAAATCAATTACGTTGAGAAAATTGTGGGAACCGAAATTCACACTGCCTAACTTCCCAGAGGATCTGGTTATCTGCGGGACCGCACACAAGCAATCAGATTAACGATGCGAGAAAATAAAGTATGTAAAAACGAGATGGAGAGCAAGAAGGTGTCTTATTCCGAATTTGCGTAAGAACACTACAACAAGAGTAAGCCTTGGCTAAGAGAGCTGACGGCTGAAAACCCTAGTTCTAAGTCTAACCCTAGTTGAGACGCAGCTCGATAACAAAAACGGAAAGTTGTCTAAATGCTAAGTTTTGGTGGTGAGAGCTCTGAAAAATCGTGTTTGCTTCTGTCCTTGGCCTTCTGCTTATATACTCCTCTCTTATGCGGTTTGTCCTTCCTTTTTCGCCCTGATTCGAGTTTAATCTTCCATAAATCTTCGGAAATCTTCTATTTATCTCCAGACTTGACATTTATCTTCTTTCTGCGAGTAAATGGTTGAACCGTCATTGCATATCCGGGTTTGGTTCTGCCTTAACCGTAGATGGACTTTTATCGCGACTTAGGGCTTTCGGGACCGTTTTGCGATAGAAGTCGTTTAACGATTCTCGGACGAGACCGTTTCCTAATGCAATGACGTTCTCGTAACATGGACTCAAGTTAACCGTGTAGTTTAGGCGATATACGATGTTTTGCCCAATCGTTGCCGTTTTACACGACTTACTCGAGTTTTTACGAGAAAACTAAACTTTACGGTTTTTATCGTAAAACTTGATTGGTAGGACGGATCGAGACGAAACAAGAGACCTTCCGAACACGGTTCAGAGGACGGTTGGAGTTGAAAGACGGACGTTTCGCGTCGGGAATGCACGGAAGAAGGCTCAGAGCGGACAGCTCGTCGTGCGGCGAACCGAACCGGCTGGTTCGGCTCGTCGTACGTCGAATTGGTTCGGTCGAACCATTCTCGTAATGTGTTTTTTTGCGGTATTTTGTTTGTCTTGGTCAATTGTGTAATCGGAGATTGCTTCGTTTGTTTTTCCGAGACAACAATTTCCAAGTCTTTTGCATATATTTTCTTTGTTCGGAAAGTCCTTAAGTTTTATAAAACGATTTCTCGTGAATTTTATAAAACGTAGCTTTGTTTTGTGGAGACTTTTGACCGTTGATTCCGTCGTACCAATTTTGACCCCAACAAAAATAGCAGAATATTGTTATCTTGCTGGTAGCTATGAGAAAAGACAAGAAACTAATGCAAATGACCTCGAACCTTCTCGAGTTCAAAATTTTGCAAGCCGATATACATACAATATAAAATGTGAAAGAAATCTGAATTACAAGTGGAATATTTTTTTTTGACAACACAATTAGAAAATGTTATTTATAATTCCTAAAATATCTAAACGAATTTTAATTTTCTTTCTGTTTTTTTTTCTGTTAAATTTTGATTCTAATCTGTAGTTCCAAACATTTTTCACATCAATCATATGAATCTAAATATAACTAAAATTATTTATTTTCTTCCCTATTACCAGTCTACAATTTCTAACTTCAGAAATTAAATCACTATTGAACTTATTTTATATATTATACAATTAAAATAAAAAGAAGTGTATCCCTATTATTTGGTTGAAAAGGAGATAGGGTTCTGTAGTGATTAGAGCAGAATTAAACCTGATTTTTAAAGAGGTTCTTAAGGTATAATTGTAATAAAAATAAAAGAAAAACAGTAATTACCTTAAGATTTGGTTCTTAATTAAGAGGAAGAAGAATTGGATCTTGTGGGACACGTGTAAAGAAGCAGCGTTTGGTTCTCTCCTTTCTCTCTCCCAACATATGAAATTTCGACGATTAATTTTCATTCCATCTCTTCCCTCTTCTTCGGTTGATTTCTCCACGATTCATCACCACTAGGCTGATCCTCCACGATCCAAGACTTCGGCTCTCTCTCTTCGTGTATGTGACTGACGAAGAACCCTCCTTCAAATGTCGGTGGCTTTTGTTTTCCTTCAAATGTTCTATCTTCCTTTCTTCTTCTCTAGATATTCATATAAATCAAAAACAAAACCTTCATCAACAACTCTCATCTTCCTCTCTTCTCATGTTTGTATATTTATTTTAAGAACTCCAAATCAAGAACCTACCTACCATTGAAGCTCAAAAACTAGTGGTATCTTAACTATGGGTTCTTAACTAACATTAATTACTAAAAGACCATTAAGATACTCATTTTGGTTCTTAGGGTTAATCATGCTCGTGTTTAATACCGGGATAAAGTGAACTCGATAATGTACAACTCCCACACTCAGTCTAAACTCTAAACATAATACGTATGACCTAATTTACTTTCATATTGGGCAGTGTGAAGCTTCCACATTACTCATCACCACGTATTAAAAGATCCAGATGAAGAAATAAAATCATTATAGATTTGTGAAATCAATAACAAACGCACACAACGAAATATTGGTCAACAATCTAACGAGAGCGTTTTGTGAATGTTATCCGAAGGACCGAAACTCATACATCACACCGTCACAACAGGTAGCTGAAACGAATATTTTCTGAAATGTAACACTTAAGCACCGTATGAGAGATAGTGAAAGAAAGAGACACGTCTTAAATCCATCTTCAAACCCATATCTCCCACACGGCTAGATCTGCAAATTAAGTAAAAAGGATACGTCGAAGTTAATCACATTGTATATATACACACATGCATGCACAACCTCCAAAATATGTTACTAGAATTTATACTACAAAAGTCAAAAAACACGAAGGCCAAAAAAGAATAAACTACTAATATAGATCTATAAAGTGTAAACGAAGCATATATAACCAGTAAATAATGATTTCTTTTACTAGTATAATGTAACCTATAATAGTATCTAGCTATTGAAGTGAATATATAAACATATTAAGAGGCTAATAGAGGAAATAAAACCAGATAGTAGGAGGCTCCATGTTGAAGAGGCTGAAGTGCAACGCCTTATTCATCAGTGACAATGGGCTGACCCGCAGAATTGATGAGAACAACCTCTTCTCCGAATGCATCTCTCACATTGAACGGTCCGGGGCTCATATCTCAAACTCCATTTCGTTGATAAATACCCTTATTTTCGTGCCCACTGCTTTCGATTTAGCATAGTTATCCCATTATTTCATGTTAGTATCATGGCTGTATGTTATTACTATATATCTATATAGAAAACCTCAAACAAACTTAGTTTTATGAAAGAGGGAGATGTATACAAATAACTGCAACCGAAAAAAATAAACAGAGAAATGAAAAAGTCAAGAGCATCTCCAACAAATTTCCTAATTTTTTGTGGGGTTCATCTTTAGAATAAAAGAATGAATGAGTGGTTCCTATTAACAAATTTAGTTTCTTATTTTATACTTTAATCTTCCATTTTATTAACAATTAACTATAATCAATAAATTTCAATAATTACACAATAAGCACATATTAATATAAGGTATTGTCCAAATTAATAAATATATTAAGTGTTGTAACATATTTTTAAATGTGGAATAGTTTAGCTTATATAATTATTATTTTGATGTAAAATATTATGGTTATATTATAAATTTTCAATTTGTGTAAAATTCCATAATGTATTATACAATATTATATTTTGATATACAATATTAATGAATATTATTATTATTTAAAACTAATTTTATAAGATTATACTTATAATATTTATAATACTAAAATGCAACATAAAAAATAATAAATGCACAATCCTTAAATATATATATAGATAGAATGAACAAAGTGAAAAATAAACAGTGTTTTAAGGGGGTAAATAGTGCATCATCGAATTTAAGGGTGCACTATTTACCCTATTAAAATTTTAGGGAATGAGAAATTGTTAGAGTATAAAATTTTTCAAAAATAAAAGGAGAAAAATACGTTGGAGATGCTCTGAACGCATGTTTATTGATTTGACAAAAAAAACCTTGTTTAATGTGTAAAATAAAAGAAGGACAGACACATTCTCCCACAATAGTGTACACTAAATTTATATATACTCCATTTCTCCCTATTTACTTTTATAAACGTTCTCAAGCTGAAATGACAAGCTCATTTCCTACTAGATTAGGCTCTAATCCCATACAGCATCCATCTATTTCATTCAGATTCTGAATTCTTATTTATTGTTAAATAGTTTTGATCATCTTTTTTTTCAAAAGACAAATCCATTCCTCCTATTAATAATTCTGATGAATAATTTATTGCTAACATTTATACTTCAATAATAATACTACTAAATTATTATTAAAATATCTCATACAAATTTTTTTTATTATAAAAACATTAAGTGATCAAAGTATGTTTTTTTCTATAAAATTTAAGAGTATCTAATATACATGTTCTACCTGATGATAAGAAAACAGTTTTATATCTAACATTTGTAACAAAGAATTCCAGTTAATTATTTTTGGGTATTTTCATCTATATTAGAGCCTCCTTCTATAAATTCGTCTTATATGTTGTGGAACATTTATATATGTTATAAAAAACTGTTTTTTTTTTCGAAACACTAACAAACTGTTTTCTTTGAATTATTATTTGTAACATATTATTGGAGTCATGGAGAAACCCTAGATCTCAGTGGGACTAATAGGACCACTACAAACGAATGAAACCTTAAAAGCTCACAAAGGTACATAATTTTTTGGGGGATAAATGATACTTTTGTAAAGAAAAAACCTTCAAGCCTTAGGGCATTATTATTTTAGAGATACGTAAATTTATAAAGAGAAAATCTCATGAAATAATTGAAACTAGGATAAGACATGCGCCTTGCGCAGGGTATAAATATATGTAATTAAAATATATAATTTTAGTATTGACAAATTTAAATTTACATATGATTGTTTTTATATGTATTTAAAATTTATAATTTTAAATTTTTTATATAATTATCAAGGATCAGAAACAATTGTAATTAGAACTATAGATTAAAGCTTAGAATTTAATGAATCTGATTTCATATATCTTTTCACTTTTCAGTATTCGAGTGATGGAAAATAAACGGAGTGCCACTG
>JABAYD010012566.1:0-10454 GCA_014822095.1 Diplotaxis tenuifolia
GAAACTTTCCATATTTCTCGGATTTGACACATATCGGCCGATACATTAGCTCTTGCATCGATCGATGTGTCGGGTCAGATCGACCGATACATGACTCCTGTATCGATCAATTTGTCAGTTCGCAGATTCAAGGCATATTTCAACATGAACATCGTACAACGACTCCTCAGAATCTCCGCCGGAGTCTTCCATGAATCCGGAAACGGCAGAGATGTGTCACCAGAATCAATTCCATTGTTTTCCCTTCTTCTGCCTTCAATCCTCTGTTGTAGTCGATGAAAGTGAGTTTGGTACTCTTCTGCATTGCTGAAAAATTATGTTACCTTTCATTGTTGTGATTTGTTTTGTTTTTTGTTTTCACTACATGAGGGGACAATGTTATAAAGACATCAAAGTTAAATCAAGAAACTGAGGTTCTTATAAAAAGGAGTTTGAGAATTATGGATGAAGGCTTCAAGGATGGTTCTAGACATGAGAGTTATGGATGGACGACGAGGTGTGAAAAATGGAGTTGTGGACATTGGATTTGTGGATGGATAAAGTGTGAAAGGAGTTGTGGACATGAGATTCATCTAAAAAGATGTAAAACGTGGATAGAGACACAAATAATTTATCATATCCACATTTTTACTCTGGTCTAAAAAAAATAACAGGAAACATTGTTTTAAAATTTTACATGAAAATGAATATGTTCTTTTAAAATCATGTCCACAAAATTTTATCTTTTTCTTTCAAAAGCTCTTCATCCTTAAATTTATTGACATCCAACGAGTCTTAATGGTCTCTCTTTTCTATACACTCCAAAAAAATCAATTTATATTATGTTTGGTCCTCACAAACTAGTTATAATTAAAAATTAATAAAATTGTAATCATGGTTATGTTTTAGTTCAACCAATAAAGGACAGTTTGGTCCAAAATGTGAGAAAGCATCCCTCCAGCAATAAGTGCCTTAAAGTGTCAAAAAGAGAAAAATGTCTCTTATAATGAAACTTACTCGTGTTTATTACAGTTAAATGGGTTTCTCAGTTTGTAAATATAATCCGCTAAATGGGCCTATTGAGATTTAAGAACCCACCTTTTATTTTGAAACCAAATAAAGGCCTTGCAGATTTAGCAAACTGCAATACAATGCTTCTTGATTGCTTAGAGCATGTACATTAAAGGTTTAAGGGGAATGTTCATACACAAATCGAGAGAACAAAATATTAAAAAATAGTAAAGTTGTGAATCCTTCTCTCCTAAAGTTCATTCGGGTGAACTCCTCTCTCTTGAAGTTCACCACGTGGCGGTACGCGATTGGTCCGTTTATTTTTTATATTTTTTATTCTTTTAAAAAAATCAAACAAAAAAAAGAAAAATTAATAATAAAAAATGAAAATGATTAACATTCCCCAAAATTCATTGATGTACATGGTCTTAGAGTGGCAGACAACTATTCGTAGATCATTACAAATTTTGTCACACAGTAAATATATAGTCTTTTTATCAAAAAGTATATATCTAGTTTATATTAGTATCTTTCGAAATGTAAAGAAAAATTTCACATTGGAGTATCTTTTTTTTTTGTTCTCTTATTTGTCTCCGTTGAAAGTTACCATTTGACAACTCCGTCCAAATATGTCTCTCAAATCTTAGTAGTCAAATACCAAAAGAAAGAAAAAAAAGTTATGAATACTAAAGTAACAGGAAAGTCACACAAGCAAGACATGAAAGCAAACACCACGTGTATATCGAAGGCTTAACGAAACTTGAGGAAGGCAGAGCTTCTACGTTGCAAAAATAAGAACTAGCCAAAGGTGGAAAAGGTAAAAGAAGAAATTACAACTTATGCTGCTCTTTTTTTTAGCCAAAGCCCCTGTATTCTTACAAAATACCATAAAACAAACTATTTTCAAAATCGACATACTTAAAATATACAATACTACTTTTGGCAGTGTAATAAATCAACGAGAGATAACAAAAACAACAAATTTCATCACATTATTGGTTACCTATGATAAAGCCAATTCCTGAAAGAGTATGTAAAAAATAATCATACTTGAGAATCGAGCGAATACTGTTAGGAATAAGACTACCATGCATTATTTAAAAGAAATGAAAAGATTAGGGGTTTGTATGAAAACTATAAAAAGAGAGAGCAAAGGAAAAAAAAAATGTGACCTTGAGAATTCGCAGCCTCCTTCTCGGTGTGAGAGCCAACATGCCTGGAAATGGAGAGTAAGAAGAGCGCGTCTCTCATTTTTTGCCTCCATTTTTTCTAGCTTCCCTTCAAGAATCTCACAGGGAAAACCAAACACCATAACCTAGCAACTCAACTCCACTGTCTATCAGGTGACTTATGCAACTCTATTGATCTCTTCTCCTTAAATCATTTGACGCTGTTCTATGGGTTGTGTTTAATCTTTCAATCACACGATGTGTTTCGTGTTTTTGTATTTTGTTGTCTGGTTCTGGGTTTTAAACCTTTTCCCCGAGATTCACCTCACAATTCTGGGAGTGATGTGGCAAAAGTATTAGACTTTCTATCAATTTGACTAATTTAGAAGTGTGCTTATGGTTCACTTGTGAGTATACAAGAAAGCTAAAGACTTTGACTTTTTGGGACGAAGCTAGTTGTTGTAGCAGTGTTCTGTCTAGGCGGCAAATGGAACCTAAGAACATGATTAATGCGGGTTTCTTAGGATCCGTTTCTTATATTACGCTAAGAACACCACTCGAAGAGATCCGCATTTAATAATTTATCTATAAAGAGCCTGACCATCGCCTAGCGATTTCTTGAACATTGTGTTGTAGTAAATGTAAATAGTTGTTATAACGTATCTTCTAAGTCAATGGTTTGGTTTATATGCTAATGCTTGAAGCTCATTCCCCTGTGAGTCTCTATATGTGAATATTTGAGTTTCATTTATTGCAGCGAATTAGAAATGATGCGTCCACAGCAAATCAGTAAACTCTCAAGTTCAGCAAGATCATTTTTCCTTAGTGGATCTAGATCAAGTGCAGCTGATGGGAACTCTTCAGCATTCAACGACGATGAGCCTTGTGTCTCCAGACGACAGCAACTTAAGAATGAAGCATCCAGTATTGTCCGTAAGCCTCTTGTAGTAGAAAGCATATTACCAAAAGAGACAAATAATAAACCGGTTGTGTTAAAGAAGGTTGATGGTCCTGGTCGGCCATCTCTATTACCACAACATGTTTGTTCTTCTTCTCCTGCTTTGCCTAGTAAACCACACTCGGTTACTTATGCATCAACAGAAGCTTCTTCTTCTTCTTCTTCTTCAGAACCTTTTGGGGATCAGATTTTCAGAGCCGGTGTTGCAGCGGTTAGTATCTTATCCGATTTAGCAAACTTTAAGCTTCCTTCATCTGATGGAGGGAATGAAGTATTTGGATTAGGGAAGAGCTGTATGGTTGATCCAGCTCGTCCTATTAAAAATGTGAAAGTTATAAGAAGAGAGGATTTAACCAAAGCTTACCCTAGATCATCAGCTTCAAAAGAGTCTTCAGCTGGTAAAATTAGAAACCCTAGTAACAACTTCCGAGGGGCTAAAGAAGCTGGATTTGTTAAAGGATTCAAACAAGTCTCAACGCCGAAAAGGTATCACACATCTGGCAAGAGGACAACAAGCATGTTGCAAAGACACAACATTGATTCAAACAGGTTTGTGCCTTCAGGGTCTGCTTCTCTGACATCATCATCAAGGCAGTATTGTAATAATAATATCAAAGACGTGGAAAACGTTTCCAGCATTTTGAAAAACTTCAGGTGGGGTCCAGCTGCTGAAACGGCTCTTGAGAATCTCCGGTTAACAACAATGGGTCCATACCAAGCAAACCAAGTTCTCAAGAAGATGAATGACTATGGAAACGCTCTTGGTTTCTTCTACTGGCTCAAAAGGCAACCTAAGTTTAAGCATGATGAGCATACTTACACCACCATGGTTGGTAACCTCGGCCGTGCTAAACAGTTTCGCGCCATAAACAAGCTTCTCGATGAGATGGTTAGAGATGGTTGTAGGCCGAACACGGTCACTTATAACCGACTTATCCACAGCTACGGCCGTGCTAATTACTTGAACGAAGCTATGAATGTGTTTAATCAGATGCAAGAAGCTGGATGCAAACCTGACAGGGTAACGTATTGTACACTCATAGACATCCACGCCAAGGCTGGTTTTCTCGACGTTGCGATGGATATGCATCAGAGGATGGAAGCGGCGGGTATTTCGACTGATACTTTCACTTACAGTGTCATAATAAACTGTCTTGGGAAAGCTGGACATTTACCAGCAGCACATAAGCTTTTCTGTGAGATGGTTGATCAGGGATGTAAACCTAACTTGGTGACATACAACATCATGATTGACTTGCACGCCAAGGCGAGGAACTACCAGAACGCGTTGAAGCTTTACCGTGACATGCAAGAAGCTGGGTTTAAGCCTGATAAGGTTACGTATAGTATTGTGATGGAGGTGCTTGGACACTGTGGGTATCTAGAGGAAGCAGAGAATATCTTCACTGAGATGCAGGAACATAATTGGGTTCCTGATGAGCCTGTTTATGGTCTTTTGGTTGATTTGTGGGGGAAAGCTGGTAATGTTGAGAAGGCGTGGTATTGGTATCAATCAATGCTTCATGCTGGTTTGCTACCTAATGTTCCTACTTGTAATTCTCTTCTTAGTACTTTCCTTAGGGTTGATAAGATAGGGGAAGCGTATGAGTTGTTACAGAACATGTTGTCCCTTGGTCTACGCCCTTCTTTGCAGACGTACACGTTGTTATTGAGTTGTTGTACAGATGGTAGGTCAAAGCTTGATATGGGTTACTGTGGTCAGTTAATGGCGAGCACTGGTCATCCTGCACATATGTTTCTCCTCCAGATGCCATCGTCAGGCCCTGATGGGCAGAACGTGCGTAATCATGTGAATAAGTTCTTGGATCTGGTGCACAGTGAGGATAGAGAGAGCAAGAGAGGACTTGTGGACGCGGTGGTTGACTTCTTACACAAGTCAGGGCAAAAAGAAGAGGCGGGAAGTGTTTGGGAAGTTGCAGCACAGAAGAATGTGTTTCCTGATGCGTTGAGGGAGAAAAGTAGTAGCTACTGGCTTATCAATCTCCATGTAATGTCGGAAGGGACTGCAGTAACGGCCTTGTCTAGGACGCTTGCTTGGTTCCGTAAGCAGATACTAGTGTCGGGAACTTGTCCTGGTAGGATTGATATAGTGACTGGTTGGGGAAGACGGAGTAGAGTGACTGGCACGTCAATGGTGAGACAAGCAGTTGAAGAGCTGCTCAGCATGTTTGGTTCACCGTTTTATACAGAGAGTGGGAACTCTGGCTGTTTTGTTGGGTGTGGTGAGTCTCTCAACAGGTGGTTGATGCAGTCTTATGTTGAGAGAATGCACTTGATTTGATGTGAGTGTTTGTTTAGGTTTATTTATTTATTTATTATTATTGTTTTAGAGTGTGTCATAAGTTAAGGGTTAGGGAAACAATTTCTCTTTAGTCATGTGTACTCTGCCTTTTAATTGTAATCTTCCTCTTGCAATAATTTATCTGAGATTCTATTTGAAGTGTGATGGAGACGTTAAGAAAGTTGAACAAGCAATAATTTTGTCTGGATTATTTTACTTGACCCCATCCCATGTCCGCCATTTATAGTTAAATCTTTATTGTCGTTTACTAACAATTTTCTCAATTTATTATATTATTTTATCTGACTTATTAAAACATTACTTTATTTGTATTTATTTGCATCATACGATATATGTTACCTATTATTACACATTGGAAAAAAAAATCAAATATTTCGTGGATGTCAGTTTGCGCCTAGAAGTAGAAAACGAATATAGCTTTTTTTTTGTTTTATTCTCCGGCTTAAAGACACACGGCGGAAGATGGCGGTGGAGAGTCTGAGAACGAAATGGATGGCTGTGACGGTGAGCATATGGATCCAGTGCACATTAGGAGGTTCATACACCTTTGGAATCTACTCGGCGATCTTGAAATCATCTCAATCATACGACCAGTCAACTCTTGATACGGTCTCTGTCTTCAAAGACATTGGTGGTAACGTCGGTGTTTTATCTGGACTTGTGTACACTGCAGCCACCTTCAATCGCCGTCGCCGTGAGGCCCGTGATGGACGGGAAGGTAGAGGAGGACCGTGGGTGGTGATCTTGATCGGGGCGGTTTTGTCCTTCACCGGTTATTTTCTTATTTGGGCTTCTGTGACCGGTTTGATTAGGAAACCGCCGGTTCCGGTTATGTGTTTGTTTATGTTCATAGCGGCTCAGTCTTTGACGTTTCTTAATACGGCCAACGTTGTGAGCTCCCTTGAGAATTTCGCTGATTATGGTGGCACTGCCGTTGGTATTATGAAGGTAATTAATTAAACTCCTTTATCATATTTTTGATGTTTAGAGTTATTTGTCAGCTACTATTTAGGCCCATTTTAGATATTTTAAACCAGGCAAAGACATTCGGAAAAATATTCGATAGTTCTTGTCGGTAGTATTTTAGTATTATCCGGATTTGACCAAACTCAAACATGAACCCAAAAATCTGAAAATCTATAAAAAAAAATTGATCTGAAGATTATTTAAAATGAACTTTTGAAACTTAAATAAATATTTAATTTATATTTTTTTTTCAAATATTAAATTTATTTTGATCCAACAGCAAATTAGTACATGAACACAAAGTATTATAAACTCAATTTGAAATGAGTTAGAATTTTTTTTTTAACCAAACTTGAAGTATTATTTGAACCCAATCTGAAATGAGACCTAAAAGGCTGAATCCAAAAACTAAAAAATTCGAATGATTACTTGAATGCACAAGCCGATTTTGAACCTTAAGCTTATGTCATGGGTTTGTTCCTTGTAGGGTTTTGTTGGTCTAAGTGGAGCAATGTTAATACAACTCTATGAAACAATATGCCCTGGAGATCCAAAGAGTTTCATCCTTCTACTTGCAATAGTACCTTCACTTCTCTCTGTATCAGTGATGCCACTAGTCAGAATATATGAAACAAGCACGGTCGATGAGAAGAAGCATTTAGATGGTTTATCAACTTTGTCTCTTGTCATCGCAGCTTACCTTACCATAACCATCACTGTGAAGAGCACTCTTGGTTTACCATCATGGGCCAACACCGTCACGCTTGTAGTTCTACTCATCCTCCTCGCCTCACCTCTCCTAATTGCGATCAAAGCACGACGTGACAATATCGAAAAACCATGTTATTCTCCTCTTTTAGACAATCTTGAAGCAACAACCTCCTGTGAGAGCTTGGTAGTGGTTGAAGATAAAAGCTTGAATCTCTTACGAGCTATGTGTAACGTAGACTTTTGGTTACTCTTTCTTGCTATGGTATGTGGAATGGGATCGGGTATTTCGACGATAAACAACATCAGACAAATAGGTGAGTCTCTTCGTTACTCTAACGTGGAGATAAACGCGTTGCTGTCTTTGTGGAACATATGGAATTTTATTGGTCGGTTTGGAGCTGGTTATGTTTCGGATGCGTTACTACATAGAAAAGGATGGCCACGTCCGTTGCTAATGGCTACAACTCTAGGAGCCATGACCATAGGGCATCTTATCATAGCTACTGGTTTTGAAGGAAATCTTTACCCCGGTTCGGTTATCGTAGGGATATGTTATGGCTCACAATGGTCGTTAATGCCGACGATTACGTCAGAGTTGTTTGGGGTTAAGCATATGGGAACTATCTATAATACTATTTCGATCGCTAGTCCTATGGGGTCGTATATATTTTCTGTGAGATTGATTGGTTATATCTATGATAAGACCATTATTGGAGATGGTAACACGTGTTATGGTCCGCATTGTTTTCGGTTGTCTTTTGTGATTATTGCATCTGTGGCTTTCCTTGGGTTTCTTGTATCATGTGTGTTGGTGTTTCGGACAAAGAAACTGTATCAACAGATCTTCGAGAAGAGGTTGCATCGTCGTTAACAATTGTGTTTTGTGAAGAGGTTGCATAATGTTGTACAGTGCCACTTGTGTTTATATTACTTGTAATAATCGTTGAATACATATTGTGTAAATACAAGTTGATATATGTAATTGTAATGATCGTTGAATACATACTGTGTAAATACAAGTAGATATATGTAATTGTAATGATCGTTGAATACATACTGTGTAAATACAAGTAGATATATGTAATTTATTTGTGTGAGGTTATTTGTTTTTTTTTTTTCATGTAGAATTAATTAGTTAAGTGAATGAAGCCCTACATTAGTCTATGGAGTTTAGTCATTGTGTGACATAAATGAAAAATCAATGTAAGAACAAATGTCAAGATCTTACTTAATCTCACTGGACCTAATTAAAAAGGTCATTAATGATCATCCTTACCAGTGGGAAGATCATCTGCTAGACATATTAATCATGTAGCATCCTAAATCCCATATATATTATTTGAGAAGTATTGAGAATGAGCATTGTTTACGTGTCGATTCGAGAATGAATTAACATTTAATTCATTAGTAATTATATTTAATTGCCTGTAAATAACATTGATGGACTTAATTAATTAAAGTGTGAACATATAAGGCTGTTTAGTTTACGAGCTATATTAAATGTTATTACTAAACTTAATTACTAAAATCAATAGACCATATCATCCTCGAACAATTATTTGGTTTACGGGCCATTACTAAACTTAATAGCCCATATCACTTTTCAGTATTTAGAACTTATATTTAACGACATGTAAGAAATATCACAAAGATCCATGAGTTTGGTTGTTTTAGGCTGAATATCTCTTGCGTATATCTATTAATTGAGGATCATTTAAAAAATTGTGACCTTAAATTTATATTAATTAAAAATAACCTCAATCTTATGTGGCATATCTCTTTGCATTCTAAATTCTATTTAAAACAATTCTAGAGCAACTTACATATACCATATCTTAAATATATTTACTAGAAAGATGTTGGTCGCAAAACTTATTAATCTTAAAAATTTATCATTCATTCTTTCCTCAAATAAAAGATACGGAATTACCTAATATGATTAAAATATATATGAAAATTAATGATTTCAATAATAATGATTTGCAAACAATTTGTATATCCTTTACCATTTTTTTAAATATTTGTTATTAAAATAAATTACACAATTACATTATTTATATAATAAAATTATATATTTTCGTATATATTGTATTTTAAATTTTTAAAACGGGTATAAATTACTAAAATTTTAAAAATAAATACTTATATTTTGGTATTTTTATTGAAAAATGTAAGAATTTAATATTTTAATTTAAAATTTTGCATTCAGTTTTTATTAGTTCAAAATTTTGTTATAAAAATATATTGATAATCATAAAACTTTATAATGAGAAAATTCATTTACTAAACATCCATATTAAAAATATATTATAGATATCGTTAATGTCATTTAAATTAATTGTATCTAATATACGATGGATAAAATTGATTGTTTTGATTTATTTACCATAAAATGATTGTTAATAAATAAGAGTGATCGTTTCTTTAAATGCACGCACTAAATTATTTATATATGTAATAGTGATTAAGTTCTCAATTATTCAATCTGTATATTTCTTATTTATTATTTCATAATACATAAAAAAGTATAAAATAAATAATAATATACAAACATATTTTGTAGATAAAATGTTTATCATGCGCATATCTTAAAAGTTAGGAAAAAAAATGAAACATAATTTTATTTGTACGATTTCAACATAGACAACAAAATCGCGAATAAATAATATATAAAGTAAGATTCACGATACTTACAACTTATTTTCCCACCATTATAAATAATTATATAAACAATATCAAATTCTATTTAATTTAAAGACTGATCTACTTATCAATTTTTTTCTCATAACTAAATGTTTATATTCTTATTTTTTAAATTCACTCCCCGCAAAGCGCGGGTCTTATCCTAGTCAATAGTTAGTTATGCAACAGAGAATTACTTTTACTTTCAAAACAGAGTATTAATTCACTAAATATTTATATTAACGAAACATGTTAATTTTACTAATCATACTCGTGGTTTTTATATCAATTGTAAATTATGTTATTCAAAAATATTGTCACAATTATTTAAGTTCTATTAGATTCACTAGGGTCTTTGTCCGCGCTACGCGCGGATTTTTAAAACTAATATGTAATTTTTTTTTTAAATTAGCAGTTGGATTTTTGCTAACAATAATTTTTTTTATAATTTCCCATTTTTGCTATGAATTTAAAACATGAATTTCAAAGTGTGGTGTTTTTAAAACACAATCTTTTTTATTATAAATTAGATTCATAATTTGTCAAACAAAAAGAAAATTACTACGCCCAACCAACACTATAAAGATGTGTAATGTAGTTTGATATTCTTATGTGTCTTGACTCTTGCTTACCTCATATGTGATGTAATGTACTA
>JABAYD010012573.1:0-10197 GCA_014822095.1 Diplotaxis tenuifolia
ATGTTAATCAGGGGGAGTGTTAAGATAAACATTAGATTAACATGTAATTATCTATTTTTATTGTTGTCATTATCTCATAAGGAATATGCTTATGAATATTTCTTATGAACCTTGTATAAATATGTTGGCACATCAATAAGAAAAAACATCCTTCCACAACAGTTTATAAGTTTTAAAAATTTGTAAAATGTTGTATTGGACGGTGGGGATAAATAAATATTTTCGCTATAGACTATAGTTAAAACTTTAGGCTAGCAAAATCAATGAACTTCAAGGAGTTGGATTTCCAAGAAAATTTTAATAATTTTTGTCGTTTGATTTTAAAAAAAAAAATTAAGCGGACCAATCGTGGACCGTCACGTGGCGTGGTGGCCCACGAAACAGTGATAACCTTGGGTCATTGCAGAGAGCGGATTCACCAATTTTATATTATTTTAATGATTTTTTTTTGGGGTTTCTGTGAACTTTGCCATAAAGCTTTGATTTGGCTGCTCTAAATATCATAAGTCAAATTTTATTAAAGGTGGGGTCCATAGAATCGTAGATCGACGGCTTTCGTCAGAAGGGGTGTTACAGTCATTTTAAGCTGCCGACAGATCTAGGTGTTGTGATTGAAGCTCGTGTCGGTCGCTATATTAACGATGACGACGTGTGGTGACGCAAAGGGCCTTTTATTTCAAGCCCATTCCTTATATTACGTATACGTGTTCTTCTTTTCATCAAGGTTCCAGCTACTTTTTAGTTGACCCATTACAGAAAGTTCTTCATGTTGTATATATGTAGCACATGATGGTTCAAAGACCCGTGAACAAATAAGCCCATACCTTTGTGCCCATAACATTTTGTATGGGGGCTTCATATGAATTCACAAGGTTTAAAACTTGTGTATGTTTTGTATTCTTTTTCTTTTGGTTATGCAATATTGTCAGAAAATATGTGAAAGACATCATACATTGATTTGTGTGTTTTCAGTCATTCGGTGTACAATTTGCACTTTTTTGCCCACTCCTCAAATTTCAGGAAATTCACAAACTTCTCTCTTATCAGATCTCAAACATTTCTTTTTTTCATAAAACAAAGGTTACTGTCTTTAACTAGACCTCTAGAGAAGTAACCCATTTTTATTTGTTGCAATGCAGTAATAACAACATACACGCAATAACTATTAGAAATTTTCGATACATCCACGGAAAAATAGTTGCTATAGAGCAATTTTACTATTTAAATTGTGGCTAAAACACTTTTAATATTTAACTATAATTTTTGGTTCTACAACCACAGTTTTTAGTGGTTGTACCGTGGATATGTTGAAAATTTCTAGCAATTTAATCTATTGCAAAGAATTCGTCATATACATTCTAATTTGTGAATCCATATTTGATGAGGCAACGAATTCGTTCTAGTTCACATGTACTTGTATTTTCAACGAATCTAAACCTTTTTTTTCCAAATAAAATAAACAACAAATAGGAATTCTGTGGTTAGTATGTCAATATCATATCAAAGATGACACTCCAATAACATTTTCCATTTAAAGAAAGACAAACTTACGGATCAGAGAATGGGCGTTAGGTCCATAGGATTCAACAAGTTACATGCATATTCTGATATTCCTCAATTATAATTTTAAAAAATCATTTCTCAAATAAAAATGGCAAATCTTCAAAATAGCACTTTTTCAAGTTTATGTCACAAAAATAGCTCTCAAAAATTAAAATGACCAAAATAACATTTTTTATTTTTAAAATTTTAATTTTTTAATTTTTTTTCAATTAAAAATACTTTTCCCAAAACTCCATTCCTCAACTTTAAACAAAAAAGTCTAGAATTAGTTAACGTAAAAGGTAAAAATGAATAATTTATAAAATATTTGAGTGTTATTTTGGTTATTTTTATTTTTAAATTATATATTTGTTGACAAAAATTGTTTTTTAGTGCTATTCAATAAAAATGAATTCGTAACGAAATCGATAAAAGAGGGGAAAAAATAAATAAAAACAACACGAGTTACATACAATTCACACGTGTGAAGAAGCGTCATCATATTCTCCTCGCTTCCCTCTCTCTCTCTCTCGATTTGAGGAGTTCTGTTGCGGTGGACTGTTACGTGTCGTTGCTCGTTGGTGACGGAGTCGAAATTGAGAAGGCGGACGAGCTTTTCGATTGCAAAAACTTACGAAGAAGCGATTTTCGCTTCAGTTTTTGTTAGTTTCTGGTGAAAGAGATTCGTTCGTTGAATCTCTGATGCAGAGGTGTGATTAATTAATTAGTCATGGATTTGCTAATTCGTCCCGATCGTTAGCGAATTCGATATTCAAATCGATTCTGTTTTTTATACTTGTTCTTCAGCTTTGTTTATTCGTACAAACTATCTCGCTTTCATTGATGCCGTGTGCAGTTAGATTGATTCAGTTTTGATGATTCAAAAGTTTCTTTGGGGTTCTTAAAACGCTTTGTTCTTTGTTGCTCTCTTCTTGTTATAGTTTCGAAATCTTGATAACCTTGTTTTCGTTTCAGGTGTTTTGAGCACTTGTTATCAAGAAGAAGAAACTAGTTTTGGTGTTGGAAGATTCATTCTCTCAGCCATGCCTTCTCTCCAGCTTTTGCAGTTAACTGAGCGTGGTCGTGGTCTCGTAGCTTCAAGACGGTAACATTTTTTACTTTCCTCCTGAATTTGTATATTTTACTGGAATAAGTTATTGTTTTACTGTGCGTTGTTTCATTTGAACTCTGTTAAATTCTGTAGGAAATCTATACTGCTTGCGGCTGGGATCGTAGCTGCGGGTGGAGCTGCTGTTTACTTGAAATCAAGGGTCAGCTCGAGGAGGAGCGTTGGTTCTTCGCGTCATTGCAATGGTCTTAGTGATGATGATGATGAGGCATTGGAGAAGATGACTGGGAGTGATAAGAAGAAAACAGCGAAAAAGAAGAAAGGAGGAGGGTTGAAGTCTCTTCAGGTTCTGACTGCTATTCTTCTCTCCCAGATGGGGAAAATGGGTGCCAGAGATCTTCTCGCACTTGTGGCCACTGTGGTATGCTTTTCCTCTCAATTCCTTTTGTATCAGAGGTCTCAGTTTTCTTGTTACTAGTGCGAGCACCTAGTACTCTTTCTAATCTGTTAAATTTGCAAATTGTAGGTTTTCAGAACTGCTTTGAGCAATAGATTGGCGAAAGTTCAAGGTTTCCTGTTCCGCGCTGCTTTCCTAAGGCGTGCGCCACTGTTTCTACGTCTTATCACAGAGAATATTATGTTGTGTTTCATGCTTTCCACGATGCACTCTACATCAAAGTACATAACCGGGGCCTTGAGTTTGCGGTTCAGGAAGATATTGACGAAACTTATCCATTCACATTATTTTGAGGTAGCCGTTTCCGTCTCCTCTACCGTTTCTTCTGGATATCACTTTAATCTTCCTTTATTCTTGTTTCAGAATATGGTATACTACAAGATATCACATGTGGATGGTCGGATTACGCATCCCGAGCAACGAATTGCCAGCGATATACCAAGATTCTCCTCAGAGTTGAGCGAACTTATTCAGGATGATTTGACTGCAGTTACTGATGGAATTTTGTATGCTTGGCGTCTGTGCTCATATGCTAGTCCAAAATACATCTTCTGGATACTGGTGATTCTTTGTTTAATCTTCTACGTTTACAAGAATGACTTTCCGTTGAGCCATTTATACTGCTTTGCCGTGTCTCCGTTCACAGTATAGTTCTTTCGTTCTGCTGTATATGAATTTAACCTGAAACATTGTTGCGTAGGCATATGTACTAGGAGCCGGTACTGCAATAAGGAACTTTTCTCCTTCTTTTGGGAAATTGATGTCCAAAGAGCAGCAGTTGGAAGGGGAGTACCGGAAACTTCATTCACGCTTGAGGACGCATTCGGAAAGCATAGCATTCTATGGTGGGGAAACCAGGGAAGAATCTCATATACAACAAAAGTTCAAGAACCTTGTTAGCCATATGAGTCACGTGATTCATGATCACTGGTGGTTTGGCATGATCCAAGATTTCCTGCTGAAGTATCTTGGTGCCACAGTCGCTGTTATTTTGATTATCGAACCATTTTTCTCTGGTGATCTAAGACCTGATGACTCGACACTAGGCAGAGCAGAGATGCTAAGCAATATAAGATATCACACCAGTGTGATTATTTCTCTCTTTCAGGCGTTGGGAACACTTTCTATAAGCTCCAGGCGACTCAGCCGACTCAGGTAATACTTTATGTTAGCTGTTTCTTTCGCGTTTAAGAGAAAGAGTACGAGTTCAGTTGGTAGTCCCTAAAGATCATTGGCAAAGGAAGAATAATATTCTGATTCAAAAAAAAGTTTGGGTTTTTGATTTTGCTCTATTGGGGAAATCATATACGGAGGAGAGAGTATTTATTGAACTTACTTTTACACCCATCAGTAGTGGTGGCTACGCTTTCTAATTATTGAAATGTCTTTGCTTCTAACAGTGGTTATGCTGACCGAATCCATGAGTTGATGTCTGTCTCGAGAGAACTCAGCGGTGATGATAAAATATCTTTCCAGAGAAATAGAAGCAGAAATTACCTAAGTGAAGCTAACTATGTTGAGTTTTCCGGTGTCAAGGTAGCTGGAACACAGATTCATGTTACTGGTAATCCTTTTCCAAAATGCTGTGTTCTTAATGTCACTTAATGGACTTCAGGTTGTTACTCCAACGGGAAATGTTTTGGTGGAGGATCTCACCCTTCGAGTTGAGCAAGGGTCTAATCTTCTGATTACAGGTGCTCCCGATTTCCCTTTTCATGGCCTATTTTGGCAAACCATCAATTCTCAGTACAAAAATAACTGACATAATATGCTGCTACTATATTGTTCTATGATTCTTGATACGAGTAGAAAAAATGAAATATTTAGTACTCTTGTTGTCTTATGAAGGAAATGTGAACGTGAATTTGAAGTACCATTCTGGAAAAAGCAATTATTTTTGTGCTCTGGAAGGGATAGCAATCTAAGCTTGTCCAAAATTAGATTTGCTATGCCTAGTAATAGACGATTCCTTCATGTTAAGTCCAACAACGAGAGTCTTAGTGGAATGTTGTGTAGACACATCATTTTCTGGGATTGACTTACTGGATTTTCTAGAATCCTCTTTTTTCAATTTTTGTTAATTTTGTTATGTTGATATCGGCTTGCCTGATATTATCATCAACCTCCCATTTCATTATTTATTAATCAATATGTATCGTAGGTCCTAATGGAAGTGGCAAGAGTTCCCTTTTCCGAGTATTAGGAGGTCTATGGCCCCTGGTGTCTGGGCATATTGTGAAGCCAGGAGTTGGATCTGATCTTAACAAGGAGATATTCTACGTACCTCAGCGGCCCTATATGGCAGTAGGAACACTTCGTGACCAGTTAATATATCCTCTTACTTCTGACCAAGAGACTGTACCACTCACTGAGACAGGGATGGTGGAGCTATTGAAAAATGTTAGTATCCTAGTTTCTCTATTCTCTAGGAGCATGGTTTACATTCGTCTTTTTTTGTCAAGTTTGTGTTTCTTGCTTATTTCTGTGACTGCTGCTTATAGGTCGACCTAGAATATTTATTAGATCGATACCAACCAGACAGAGAGGTTAACTGGGGTGATGAGTTATCTCTTGGAGAGCAACAGAGATTGGGAATGGCCAGATTGTTCTATCACAAACCCAAATTTGCAATTCTTGATGAATGCACAAGTGCTGTGACAACTGATATGGAAGAACGTTTTGCTGCTAAGGTTCGAGCTATGGGAACTTCTTGCATAACAATATCTCATCGTCCGGCCCTAGTTGCATTCCATGATGTTATTCTTTCATTAGACGGTGAAGGTGGATGGAATGTTCACTACAAGAGGTTGGAATTGTTTCTTTACCATGTTTCTGAGGATTATCAAAGTTTTTGCACTTATAATTTAAAATGACTAATCTTTCAGGGACGACTCTGTACTTCTGACGGACGCTGAAGTTGATTCAGTGCAAATTTCAGATACAAATCGGCAAAATGATGCGATGGTTGTTCAACGAGCTTTTGCTGCCGCTAGAAAGGTCTTCAGCAGCTCATGAATATTATTTTAATCTTCGTTGAAGGGTATTTTTTGGTGGTTATAACCTTGTTACTTGGTGTCATGTAGGAATCTGCCAAAACTAATTCAAAGGCTCAGTCGTACTCGACGCAGTTAATCGGAAAATCACCGGTTGTTGATAAAAGTGTTGTGTTGCCTCGTTTTCCTCAACCTCGAGCATCCCCAAGGGCGTTGCCATTAAGAGTAGCTGCAATGTTGAACACATTGGTCAGTTACTACCTTGAATTTTATTAAGAACACTTGTACCAACTTTTGTCAACCAAGAAAAAATACATATGCAAATCAGTGCATTTCCTTAGCTTCCTTGGAATCCCCACTATTTGTTCCGCTTGGCTTATTCATCCCACGTTAATGTTAAAAGTATCTGATCATTTCATTGTTACGTTTCAGATACCCACTCTATTTGACAAACAAGGAGGACAACTGCTTTTGGTTGCTTGCCTTGTCGTCTCAAGAACACTGATCTCTGACCGAATAGCATCATTGAATGGTAAGCATACTCCGATCTGTTACCTGATTAGTTTTATTGAAAGGGCTCCTTTTCTTAACAACCGCTTATGAATTTTCAGGGACCACTGTGAAGTATGTCTTGGAGCAAGATAAGGCAGCCTTTGTTCGGTTGATTGGTTTGAGTGTTCTCCAAAGTGGTGCATCTTCTGTCATTGCTCCTTCATTAAAGTAATCTTTCGTTTTTCTTATGAATTTAGTTTTTGTTAGATTATTAGTTACAGCTAAGGCACCCCTTATTTGGTTTCACCTAACCTTTTTGTTTCATTTTCTTTAGGCATCTAACGCAAAGACTAGCTCTAGGGTGGAGGATTCGTTTGACTCAACATCTGCTTCGGAATTACTTAAGAAATAATGCGTTTTACAAGGTCAGGTCAAATCTATAATGTTCAATGATACTATGCTAACACACTTCATGCATTGTGAATTATGACTATGAAGTTGAGTTATATGTTGAAACGTGACATAAACTCTAAAAAGAAAGTTCCTTACACATGTAAGAAATATGCTGAGGTAACCAATCTGAAACGGATATCCAGTTGTGGCTATTCTATGCTTCATAGAGGCTGTTCGTTGTTCTTTTCTTTTAAGTTGATGTTGCCAATTTAGAATCTCATTGGGTTCTTATCTTCTTTTCAGGTCTTCCACATGTCAGGCAATAGTATTGATGCGGACCAAAGACTCACTCGTGACCTGGAAAAATTAACCCATGACTTGTCTGGACTTCTTACCGGAATGGTAAAGCCATCGGTTGACATTCTTTGGTAAGTACGTTTTGTTAGATTGTTTTCCTGATATTTGCTTCATGCTTCTTAATTGGTTTGAAAATATAAATAACGCCAAAAAAAATGAATTGAAGGTTCACCTGGAGGATGAAGCTCTTGACTGGTCAGAGAGGAGTTGCCATACTTTACACATATATGTTACTTGGTCTGGGTTTTCTGAGACGTGTTGCTCCCGATTTTGGTGATCTCTCTGGTGAAGAACAGCAACTCGAGGGGAAGTTTAGGTTAGTTTTTTTTGTACGTTTCTTCCTCTTTGCAGATGATTTCGTTATAGCGACTAGCTGGACCAACTTCTTTCTGCTAATGTAGGTTTATGCACGAGAGGCTGAACACGCATGCTGAATCCATTGCATTCTTTGGAGGTGGAGCTCGAGAAAAAGCTGTAAGTGCAACTTCCAAAGCTATAATTGTTGGATTTTGGGCTATCTATTTGTGAAGCAGAGCTACAAGAAGTGAAAGCCAATAAAGATTCTCAGATTTTTGTTTTACGGAATTATGTGATGATGGCCTTTTCGTGCTAAATACGTAGAGCGTTAACACGTCTTATAGGTGAATCTACCCTTATGTTTGTTGGTTTTTTCGTGGAGCAGATGGTTGACACAAAATTCAGGGCACTGCTGGACCACTCTCTCATGCTCCTGAAGAAGAAATGGTTGTATGGCATACTTGATGATTTCGTGACAAAGCAACTTCCCAATAATGTGACTTGGGGATTGAGTTTATTGTATGCGCTAGAACACAAGGGAGACAGAGCACTTGTCTCAACTCAAGGTGAAGATCTGTCATACTTTTCGAACGTGAGACAATTGATTTTGTAAATTTTTCTCTATATAACGCTTTCTTGCATGATGTTTTTGATACCAGGTGAATTGGCACATGCATTGCGGTATCTAGCTTCAGTTGTCTCTCAAAGCTTTATGGCGTTTGGTGATATTCTTGAACTACACAAGAAGTTCCTTGAGCTCTCCGGTGGTATCAACAGAATTTTTGAGCTCGACGAGTTCTTGGATGCTTCTCAGTCAGGTACTACAGCATACATATATGTTACACTTATTATTAGCCATAGACATATGCTATACAGAACGTCCGTTGATCATATTCGTTTTGTGCTACTGTTCTCAGGTGTTACCTCAGATAATCGCAGAAGCCGTTTGGATTCTCAAGATCGAATTTCCTTTTCAGAGGTGGACATCATTACCCCTGCTCAGAAATTGATGGCTAGCAAGTTGTCATGCGAGATAGTTTCAGGGAAAAGCCTGCTCGTCACAGGTTAGTGAATTAATATTTTTTTGTCATCGAACTTATTGCATGAGTCCCAGAGCTAACACTAGCAAAAAAATCTCAGGTCCAAATGGTAGTGGAAAGACTTCTGTATTTAGAGTCCTTAGAGATATCTGGCCCACTGTATGTGGAAGACTTGCGAAACCATCATTGGACATCAAAGAACTTGGGTCCGGGAATGGCATATTTTTTGTCCCTCAGCGACCTTATACATGTTTAGGGACACTGAGAGATCAGATTATATACCCTCTATCTAAAGAAGAAGCAGAGAAAAGGGCAGCAAAGCTGTACACCGATGGTAAGTCTAAAAGATACAGTATGATTCTCAAATCAGTACTCTCCGCACACAAATATAACTGATGTCGAGAGAAACTTATCTCTTACCACCTGAAGTAGAAATTATTTGATGATCTCCATTTAACTCATATGATTTATTGTTGGTAAGTAACAGGAGAAAGCTCAGCGGAAGCTGGAAGTGGAAGCATTCTGGACGTTCATTTGAAAACCATCTTGGAGAATGTTCGGTTAGTTTATCTATTGGAAAGAGATGAAAGTGGTTGGGATGCTACTACCAACTGGGAAGACATATTATCTCTTGGAGAGCAACAGAGGCTTGGCATGGTAAGTCTCGTGTAGAGGCAACAACGAGACATATTATATAGTTTTATGATTCACGTGAATAATCTGAGTTTTTTGATGATCATGTGTATTGTAGGCACGTTTATTCTTTCACAGACCAAAGTTTGGAATCCTTGATGAATGCACCAAGTAAATGATCAGAGTCTTATTTCTCCTATATAATGAAGTTTGCAATCATCTTTATTTTTTCCACTTATATATATATATATATATATATCTGCTCTTTTTGGTTTTTGCAGTGCGACGAGTGTAGATGTTGAGGAACAGCTCTACAGGGTTGCAAAAGACATGGGAGTTACTTTCATAACCTCATCACAAGTAAGTTTCTTTTTTTTTCTCCTTCATTCCTGGTACCATGAACGGTGAACCACATGACCAACCAAAATCTCATTACTCTTTTTTCTTTTTTCTCAAAAAACATCAGCGTCCGGCTCTGATCCCGTTCCACTCATTGGAGCTAAGGCTGATTGATGGAGAAGGAAACTGGGAGCTACGTTCTATCGAGCAAACAACAGAGTAGACTCAGCAAGACACTTACATAGTTTTAATACAATAATAAAGCTAAAACCACTAGACTTTATGCAAAATGCAAGCAATCTTGTACCACAAGTTTTGTGGTATGTAGTTTTCTCGATTCTTTCTCCGCACAAGAGAATGTTACTGATTTCGTTCGATTTGGAGAAAACAGAATGTAATTAATTGATTTTAATTTTTTCACTTAAAGCTTCAATCAATATATAGATATATTTATATGGAAGAAAGGATATGCACTTCTCTTTTGACCATTCCAATTCATCACATTTCACTAGAGAATGAAATGCAAAATCAAAACGTTACGATCGTACAAGGGCTAACACAAATAATCGGGCCAAAATGGTGCTT